>BMAO01004460.1:0-38811 GCA_019973975.1 Trichonephila clavata
ATTTACCTGAGTTAAAAATAATAGAGATAGGAGAAATAAGGAAGAGAGACAAATCACTAATAAATGAAGAATGTAAAAATTTAGCAAGCAAGATAATCAGCCAAGTGAATGAAATGATTGATGAAGTGGTGGAGGCAGACTTAAGCAAGATGTGGTGAGAAGGGAGCTCAAAAAGATGAGCAAAGAGTTTGGTTGCGAAAATTTCAAAGGGAAAGTGAGGTATGTTATGTCAAGGAAAGAAGCAAGGAATGTTTTTGATAGGTTATTGAAAGCATTATCAGAAAACAGGTTTCAACAAATAAATGAAAAAGACGCAGCAGGTTGCACAATATTGCACCGAGCAGCACAAGTGTCAGAGCCAGAAGTAATAAAGTTACTGATAGAAAAGGGAGCAAAAACAAATATAGAAAACAAAAGCGGAGAAAACAGCATTACACCTAGCAGCATTCTATGGAAAGGTAGAGAATGTAAAAGTACTATTGGAGGAAGGAGTAGATGTAAATGCTAGAAATGGTAAAAGAAATACGGCATTACATTATGCGAGCCTAATGGGATATGAAGAGACGGTAAGGGAGGAGCTAATAAAAGGAGGGTCAAATGTTAATACTGGGAACTATATAGGAAGGACCCCCTACATGAAGCAGTATTTATGAGGGAAATAGGGAACGTGAGAGCGATATTAGAGGGAGGAGGAGAAGTAAATGCGAGAGATCATAAAGGATACACACCACTGCATATAGCATGCAAAACAGGAGAAGGAAGGATAACAAAAGAGATAATAAAAGAGCTAGTAAAAGCTGGAGCAAAAGTAGATCAGGAGTTGGCATTACAGCAATGTATTACGCGAGAGTTGCTAGAAAAACTAAAGGAGTTATCGGAGCGATGCGATATTGAGCCTAACCTAAAAGAAAAAGGAGAAAGAAGGTTTGAAAAATAAGGGAAAAGCTAGAAGAAGCACCATTGGTCAATGATGGAAGTGGAAAAAGAGTTAGAAGATATGGATGAGAAGATAAAGGGCTATAAAAAGAGCTTTCTGTAAGAGAGGGAGTAAAAGGTTGGCTACAAGCTTGATGATTTGGGAGAGTGCTTAATTGATGAAAGATAGCGTATGTGTTTCTAAAATTGTGCATAAAAGCTGAGAGAAATAAAGGTTAACAGTAGCGTCTTTTTCGCAAGAGTAATGGATTTATGGAAAAAGGGAGTAGTAAGGCTCCTGAACTATGAAAACATTTACAGGAGAAACTATGAGAAAAAGAACGTTAACTGTGATCTGTCGATATGAGCCTGATGAGTTAGCAGATAAACGCTTATCGGATGTATACGGGCAACTGATAGAGAGATTAATAAAGAGAAAAAAGAAAATAGAGAGAAAGAAAGAAATGAAAGTAGTGAGTTTATATGCGAGAGTATCATCAGAAAAGCAAGCACAGAAGGGAACAATAGAGAGTCAAATAGCGGAGTTGGAGCGTAGAATTAGTGAAGATGAGGAGAAGTTACTAAATGAGTATAGATTCATAGACAATGGGTATAGTGGATCAGATTTAGAGCGTCCCGGTTTAGATAGGTTACGCGATAAAGTAGGAAAAGGAGAAATTGATAAAATTTATATTCATTCACCAGATAGGTTATCACGAAAAACTGTATATCAAATGATCTTGCTCGAAGAATTTGAAAAAGCAGGAGTAGAGGTAATCTTTTTAAACTATAAAACGGATAAAAGTCCGGAGTCAAACTTACTATTGCAAATGCAGGGAGCAGTAGCGGAGTATGAACGAGCGAAGATGATGGAAAGGTATCGGCGGGGAAAACTCCATGCGGCAAGAAGAGGCAGTGTCAGTGTAATAGGCAAAGCATCTTATGGTTATCGATACATAAAGAAGGGCACAACAGGTGAAGAAGGGAAACTTGAAATTAATGAAGAGGAAGCAAAAGTAGTGAGAGAATTGTTCATGTGGGTAGGAAAGAAAGAATAAGAACTATAGAGTAATATGTAGACTAAAAGAAAGGTCAATAAGGACACAAACAGGAAAAGAGAGGTGGAACAGAAGCACCATCAGTCAGATATTAAAAAATCCTGTATACAAAGGGCAAGCAGTGTATGGCAGGACTAAGGTAGGCCAAGTAAAACCAGAAATAAGGCCACAACGGAATGCTGGAAGGCAGAAAAGTTGTTCTAGGTACTCCCAAGATAAAGAGAATTGGATTTATATTGCAGTACCAAGAATAGTTGATGAAGAATTGTTTAATGCAGTACAAGAGCAACTGGCTGAAAATAGAAAAAGAGTGAAAAGACAGGAAAGGAAAGTAGCGTACCTGCTACAAGGTTTAACTGTGTGTCAACGCTGTAGATATGCTTATTGCGGTGCATCTACTATAAATAGGAGGGGAACCTACTATCATTCTTATTATTGTTGTACTGCTCCAAGTTATAAGGAAGCATGCGGCAACAGACCGGTGCAAGCAGATGCATTAGAAACAATTATATGGAAAAAAGTGAAAGGTATATTGAAGAAACCAGAAAGGTTGATAAATGAATATCAACGGCACCAGCTAGGAAGTAAAGAGTTGCTATTGGAGGAAGGTCTTGAGAGGGAAGAAAGCAAATTAAAACGAGGTATTTCTGGGCTGATTGATAGTTATGCAAGAGGGTATATAAATCAAGAGGAATTCGAGTTAAGAATCAAAGGAATGAAACAGCGATTAAAAGAAAAGGAAGAGGAAAAGAAAAGGATAAAAGATAAGAAAGAGGTACAGGAAGAGTTGACTAATATAATAGGTAACATAAAGGAGTTTTATTCTGGGATAAAATTAGAGCTAGATCAATTGGATTGGTTAGAAAAACGTAGTGTAATAAGGAAGTTAATTGAGAGAGTAGAGATTAACGTTGATAATATAACTATAGTATTTCGAATAAAAGAATTTGTTACCAAAAATAAACAAAATCAAGATATACAAGCTATCAGAGAAAGAATTGCACGACCAGAAAGCGAGTAAGGTGAAGGAATTTATGATAGAAATAGGCGAGGTCAATAAAAAAGAATTGATATAGTAGACGGGGAAAACAAAAGGTAAATTTGTAGGAAAAATTGTAAGACAGAATGAGAATAGGTAGTTTTGCACAGAAGAGCTACTAACTGTAAGAACAACAAACTGTAAAAAGCTGTTATGAGTTTAGTGTGAGAAGTTAAAGGAGGAAAGAAAGGTGGAAATGAAAGTAGTGAGCTTATATGCAAGGGTTTCATCGAAGAGGCAAGTACAAGAAGGAACAATAGAAAGTCAAGTAGCTGAGTTGGAGCGTAGAATTAATGAGGATAAGCAAGAGCTACTAAATGAGCAAAAATTCATAGATAATGGGTATAGTGGATCAAATTAGAGCGACCTGGTTTAGATGAATTAAGAGATAAAGTAGCAGAAGGAAAAATTGATAAAGTGTATATTCACTCACCAGATAGGTTATCACGTAATTACGTACATCAGATGATATTGCTGGAAGAATTTCAAAAAGCAGGAGCAGAGGTGATCTTTTTAAACCATCAGGTTGGTAATAGTCCAGAATCTAATTTACTACTACAAATGCAAGGAGCAATAGCAGAGTATGAACGAGCAAAGATTATGGAGAGGAATCGCCGAGGAAGACTGCATGCAGCAAGAAAAGGCTGTATAAGTGTAATGGCTATAGCGCCTTATGGTTATCGATACATAAAGAGTGGCACAACAGGTGAAGAAAGGAGATTTGAAATTAATGAAGAAGAGGCGAGAATAGTAAAAAAACTGTTCATGTGGATAGGTGAAGAAAGAGTAAGCATTAATGAAACAGTACGTAGGCTAAAAGAAAGGTCAGTAAGGACACAAAAAGGAAGAGAGATGTGGAACCGAAGCACAATCCAGCAGATATTAAAAAATCCTGCGTATAAAGGGCAAGCAGCATTTGGTAAAACAAAGTCAAATCCAGCAAAACCAAGAATAAGACCACAAAGAAATGCTGGCAGCCAGCAAAAGCGTTCTCTTACTTATCCAAGCAAAGAGAATTGGATTTACATTCCAATACCAAGGATAGTAGATGAGGCATTATTTAATGCAGTGGAAGAACAACTGGCTGAAAATAGAGAAAGAGCGAGGATACAGAAAAGAAAAGCAGCGTACATGCTACAAGGTTTAATTGTGTGTCAACACTGTAGATATGCTTATTGCGGTGTGCGTAGCGGAAGTAAAAAAAAAGAAAGGGTCAACTACTATTATCGTTGTAGCACCATATATGCTTTTAGCAGTAGTGTTAGGGGAATATGTAACAGTAAATCGGTCCGTGCAGATGTATTAGAGATGGCTATATGGGAAAAAGTAAAAAGCATATTGAATGAGCCGGAAGGGATGATGAATGAATACCAACAAAGACTGGAGGGAAGGAGAGAGTCACCATTGGAGCAAGATCTTGAGAGGGAAGAAAGCAAATTAAAACGAGGCATTTCAAGGCTGATTGATAGTTATACTAACGAGTACATAAATCAAGAGGAATTTGAGTCAAGAATCACAGAAATGAAAGTGCACTTAAAAGAAGTGGAAGAGGAAAAAGAAAGGATGAAAGATCAGAAAGAGACAGAGCAAGAGTTTGCAATGATCATAAGCAGCATAAAGAAGTTTTCTTCCGGAATCGAGTCAGAGATTGATCAATATGATTGGTTAGAAAAGCGTAGTGTAATAAGGAAATTAGTTAAGAGGATAGAGGTTAACGTTGATGATATAATTATAGTATTTCGAATAAAGGAATTTGTTGCTCAGAGTGGGCAAAATCAAAATGTGCAACATTGTCCTAGGGTTCCTTAAATTAAAGTTACAGCTAGCCGTTACTGGATGGATTATTACAATGTTCGCAGAGATGTTTGGAGTTGAGCTAGCAGCTATAGTAGAGGCATCTACAGAAGAAATAGCTAAAGCAGAAGATAAAAAAGCAGAAAAAACATCATTAAAGGAAGAAGCAACTAAAGAAGTTCGTGAAAACGTAGAAATGAAAGTGGATGAAAGAGAAAAACCTAAAGTGCCAGTTTCCCTTTTTGAAGTTTCACCAGGATTTGTAAGGCCAGTCCCTCTGAGCAAACCAGAACTTGATCTTTTACCAAAACCTATAATGCCTAAAGAGGTTATAAAGGAGGAGATCCGCGAGATAAAAGAAACAAAAGTGAAAGTGGAAGAAGAGAAAAAAGCGAAACCGGCAGAGCCGAAGGTGGCTGTGTGTCCACCTGCTACAAAGACTGCAACGGGGACGAAGCAGGAACAAATAAAGCATAGTTATGGATGCAAGAGTAATTGGGGAAGTGATAGAAATTCAAGTACCTACGTAAGCACTCCAAATCAACCTACTCCAGGGTCTGTTTCTAACGGAAAAGCTTCGAACACTCAAGGCTCTGTTGTTCTTAACAAAGATGCTTCCGAACAGTCTGCTGAGAATCCTGTTCCTAACGGAAAAGCTCTAGAGCAATCTAATCAAGCTAGTGGGAGTGCTATAGAAAAATCTGCTTTTAATATAGGGGCTAAAAAGCAATCTGTTGAGAGACTTGATTTTACAGTTGGTTTTTGGGATGGTGCTGAGAATGAACCTAAGCAAAGTTCTGTGAATGATGCTCAAGAAAATCCTAAGTCAAAATTTACTGATGTATTGAAGGAACGTGCAGCAAGAGGAAATGGTAATACACCATCGAGATAGCTAGTGTTAGCTACTTATGTGATAAAGAACACTGGATCCCAGTTTGTCATTCCAGTGCGTGACACTGGAATCCAGGGGCATATAGATAGATGTCGACAGTTCGTCATTCCGCTACGTATTAGCGGAATCTAGAAAACTTAAGTTTTATGAAAAAGAGTGAATAAAATTTATACTAAAAAATATAAAAAAGTGTTTGCACTACAATTTATTTTTAGTATATTAGTTACATAATATTTTTACTTAGGAGGCAATATGCATAGCGGTAATGATAAAAAAGGTTTTGATGCTGAAAAGTGGAAACGTGAGAATCCAGGGCCAGGTGGTGGAAAATTACTTTCGGTGGAAAAAGAAAGGTTTGATGATCATCGTGATACAGCCAGGAAAATAGAAGAAAGGAAACGTCAGTCTAAGCAGTCTGGTAGTTCTATGAAACGTTAAGTAAAGGGTAGTTGTCGTAATTTAAAAATGGGGAGGTTGGTATGCCTAATACAAGCGAAACAGTAAGGGCGTTGATTAGCGCTTTTAATGTACATAATTATGCTCGTGATACAGTTAAAACTAATTTTACGCTGCAAAGCAGGGGCGGGAAGGACTATATTGTAGTCTCATTTGATAAGGGTATGAAGGATTATCAATGTAGCGAATATCTGGACAGTATAAAAAGGAAGATAATACGTGAATTCTATGGCATTGAAGAAAGTAACGATAAAGAAATATTGGATACAGCCAAGAAAGATTTTGATGTTACGTCTTTTCCATTTAACTATATCTATAAAGGGGACTGGTCCGTAGATAAGCAAGGTAGAATTGAGTTTGTAGCACCTGTAGATCAAGGTGTAATTTTTAATTTAAAGTCTCATTTGGCTGCTTCACTTGCAAAGGATGTTCTAGAAGATATACGAGTTAGTAGCACAGCTGTACCATTCAACAAGAAAAAGTATTTATGGTGTGGTGAATTTGATAATAAAGAATCACGTGAGGAATTTGAGAGTAAGTTTTTATTAAGGATGAGAGAAAGATATGAAAATGTTCCTAAGAAGCCCCTGAAGGTTGAAGGCAGTAGTGTATACATCAAGGACGTTTTTGATGACGCTCATTTTATTGATAGTGTAACGCGATATATTGCATGGCTTAAAGGTATGGGTCTCCAGAATGATAATAAAGTTCGTAATGATGTAAAAGCATTCAAAGATTTGATAATAGAATTTATTGATCAGTCAATAGGATTGACAGTGGCTGGCTTTATTCGTAATTTCCCTTTAAATGAAAAAACAGCCAAAATTCTTATACCTGTTGTATTAGATAATGGAGAGCCTAGGATATTAGCAAGTGAAGAAGCTTTTGAACTAAATTATGCATTTAATTATGCTGTATTTAATGATCTTTATGGTAGAACTCAGGGAGAATTATCAGTAAATGGAAGCAGTGAAATATATGGCATAGACTTTTCTAATCCAGAAATTTCTCACTGTGTGATAACCAAAATAATAGAAAGCTCTGTAATCAACAAAGACCATGAACTGGCCATTGACCCTGAGCAAGTATTGTCGCCTGCGCAATCACCATATGCGGGACCGAGTGGACTAAGAACACCGCCCAACCCAAGAAAAAGAAACAGAGATAGTGATATTGGTGAGTCACCTCCGAAACTTGAGGATTCTGTTGCACATTCTTCAAGTGGTGGTCCAAGGTCATTGTTTGGGCAACCACAGGCAC
Source organism: Trichonephila clavata (assembly GCA_019973975.1). Lineage (NCBI taxonomy): Eukaryota > Metazoa > Arthropoda > Arachnida > Araneae > Nephilidae > Trichonephila > Trichonephila clavata. The sequence continues at coordinate 7,415 of BMAO01004460.1, forward strand.
AGAGGGTTCCCACGCGGAATCAGGATGGAGTATTAAAGGATTCTCCCAGGCGAGAGTCGGAAAAGTTCCCTGTGTTGCTTCCGGTAAATCAGTTGGATGTTCCTGGAACGAGTAGAGAGTTCCTGCCACGGTCACATCTGAGTTCTTCTGTGACTAATCCACATTCATCGAAATGTGTAGGTGCTGCTAAAAATGTGCAAGCAGGGACTAGTGCTTGGTCTCAGCCAATGGGCGCTTGGCCATTACCGGCTTCAAGTGCAGAACCATCGTTATGGCAACCGAGTAGACCTTCATCATGGAAAGGTGCTAGTGAAAGTGGATCAGCATGGACTAGTCAGCCAATAGGCTTTTGGTCATCACAAAGCACGTCAGGAAATCAGTGGATGCCGTCACAGCAACTTACTGAACCAGGACCTAGTTGTTCATTTTGGCAAAAACCTTCACAGGTGAGTTCTTTTATGGTTAATGAATCTTCGTCATCTGGATGTAAAACTAGTAATGAGCTTCCACCCTCGAATAAACTTAATAATAAAGAAAAAGAGTTGATTGAAGCATTGCTTTATACATTCAACTTAACGAATTATACTTTTGGTGATGTTTATACTAACTTTTTTGCAAAAGATGGGAAAATTGTTAGTTTACTCCATGATAATGTTGATAGAGAGAAATATTTACAGAAGGTAAAAGCTTCTATAATAAAAAAGTATTATGAAACTAAGAAAGAAGCAAGAGAACTTTACGATCTAGATGAGTTTCCATTTAAACTTAATTGTGAAGAAAAACAAGAAACAACAGTTGTTGCTAATATAAGTAGTGGTGCTTTATCTAACTTAAAAATCCTTTTTAGTCAGAAGTTTGGGAAAAACGTAGATGCTATTGACATTAGTGCCGTCAAAAAGGTAGAGAAACGTGAAAAGGACGAATGGGTAGATCGCCAGCTATTGAATAAAGATTCTCTTGAAGAAGCATGTCAGGATTGTTTTCCTGATGAAGAAGCAATGAAAATAATTCCAATTGCATTTGAAGAAGGTGAATACGTGCTTGACCGTAGTCGTGACACTTGTGAAGTAAAATTGTTGCTCAGAGAGCAATTACGACGGTTTAGAAATACATCAGTAGCTGGAAAGGGGGAGTCCGGTGATAAACCTCTTACCAAGGAAGAAAAAGAGTTGTTTAAAGCATTGCTTTATTGGTTTAACCTCAATAATTATACTTTCGAATATACTCATACTAACTTTACTGTAAAAAATGGGGAAATTGCTACTTTTACTGATAATGGTTTTAATGTAAAAGAATATTTACAGGAGCTAAGAGATTCTACGATAAAAGATTATTGTGTCACTGAGGAAGAAGCCTATGATCTCAATGAGTTTCCATTTAAATTTCTTTCTAATTGTAAGAAAAACCAAGGAACAACAGTTGTTGCTAATATAAGTAGTGGTGTCTTACTTAACTTAAAAAAACTTTTTATTCAGGAGTATAAGAAAAAAGTGGAAATAAAAGATATCGACATTAACATCGTCGAAGAGGATGTGAAATCTAAAAAGGACCTATGGGTAAATTCCCAGGTGCAAAAATTGGGGGTACGCCCTCGCGAAGCAATTACAACCTGTTATCCCGATGAAAGCGCATTAGAACATATTCCAATTATAAGAGACAAAGGTGGATACCGGCTTGACCATACTTATTCAGCTAAGGAAGTAAAATCTTTTTTGCAAGGGTATGCTAAAGGTACATCAAAAGCTAAAAAGATGAAGTCCGAAGATAATAAAGACAGCGGTTATTCTTCCGGGTTCGTAACTGATGCTGAAAACGTAAGCTCTAAAGCTGAGGCAACAACAAGTGGTTATGAGTCTATGGGTTGTGAGAATACTGGAAAAAAATCGCTAAAACGTAAGTCTCCATCGCCTGAAGATCGAGGTAGTCCAGGAAAATCTCTGAGAAGCGAAAACAGTAATTCATCGTCTGAAGAGGCAAGAGATTCACCACGCTCAAATCTTTCCGATTCCGAACCCGAACAAGTCCGCGAACAGCTCAGTAAAACCGGGATATAAAAATGGTAAGGGACCTTTTGGAAACTAACTTAGGTTTATTATCGTAACCGTTCACGGAGATAAGGTGATTTACAAAGTAAATATAAAAGTGTAAAGAAATAGGAAGCTAAATATGGAATGGGTAAATGACAACAGCGCTGCAAGGAAAGATTGTAGCAGAAAACGCTAATCTCAAGGAAGAAATAAAAGCGCTGAGCAGAGAAAATGACAGCTTGAAAGCAAAAATAGTTGAACTAGAAGACAAATTGGGCTTAAATTCGCAAAATTCATCGCTGCCACCATCACGAGATATATATCGTAAGAAAGGAAAAAAGAAGAGTGATAAAAACCCAGGAGGTCAGCCAGGACATAAGGCGCATAAGCGTGAATTAATGGCTGCAGACGAGGTAGTGAGCTGCATAATTGATAAGATTTGTATGTGTGAAAGTAAGGTCATTTTAGAAGATGAAATTGTTCATCAGAAGGTAGAATTACCAGAAATTAAGCCAATTGTGACTGAGTACAGGTTGCAAAGAGGACGTTGTAGAGTATGTAATAAAAGAATTACAGCAAATTTACCCCAAGGTGTTACAAGAGATCTTCTAGGGTCTAATGCTAAAACGATCATAAGCAGCCTTAGTGGCTTTTTTATTAACTCAAAAAGAGAAGTACAACAGATTTTAAGCAGTATATTTAACCTCACTTGGTTTAGTCTCAAATACTGAACGCAGGGTATCAAAGAAGTGTGCATCTGAATATGAGAGAATGAAGGAAGAGTTGCAAGGAAGCGAATATTTGCATATAGACGAAACAGGACACAAAAATCAAGGAAAGAGAGGCTGGAGTTGGGTAATAACGAACAAAGCGTTGAAACTTCTGAAGGTAACTGAGTCTCGTGGTAAGAAGGTGTTGAAGAGTTTACTGCCAGAATATGATGGCATAGTTGTGAGCGATAGATACGCTGTATACAATAGACTTCTTTCGAAACTAGGATAAAGCAGTAAAAATAGTAATTTTGAGGTAAGGAGAAATGAAGTATGAAATAGTGAAAGAGCTCGATAAAGAGGAGTTTCGTCGACTAACAGGAGTAAAGAGATCAACGTTTAACAAAATGATAGGGATTTTATGTGAAGAAAATAAAAAAAAGAAAGCTAAAGGAGGAAGGAAAAATAAGCTAAACGAGGAGAATATGCTGCTCATGGTATTAGAATACTTACGAGAATACCGTACATATTTTCACATAAGTCAAAGTTATGGAGTAAGTGAAAGTACGGCATATAAAACTGTAAAATGGGTAGAGGATACTCTAATACAACACCCAGATTTCGCATTGCCAGGACGAAAAGAACTCCTAAAAAGCGACGTGGAATATGAGATTTTGGTGATTGATGCAACGGAAACACCTGTAGAGAGACCAAAAAAAAGCAGAAAAGATTTTATTCAGGAAAGAAGAAAAAACATACACTAAAAACACAAATAATTGCAGAAAAGAAGAGCAAGAAAATTATTTGTACGTCATTTTCAAACGGGAGAAAGCATGACTTTCGGCTTTTCAAGGAGTCAAAAGTGCATGTATCAGAAGGTATAAAAGTTTTAGCCGATGCTGGCTATAGAGGTTTTCAGAAAATTCACAAAAATGTCGAGTTGCCACACAGAAGGATGAAAAAGAGTCCCTTAATTAAGGAAAAAAAGGTAGAAAATCGGGAGCTAGCAAGCAAAAGAGTAGTAGTTGAGAATGTAATTGGTCTGTTAAAAAGATTTAAAATTATTGCAGACAGATATCGCAATCGGAGAAAACGTTTTGGCTTGAGATTCAATTTAATAGCAGGAATTCACAATTTCGAGCTGTCTATATGAGTTTCGAAAGAGGTCTATTGATAATGCTTCTGCTATGTCATATAATTTGTCAAGTGGAATAGCAGTTCGTCCTTGCTCATATTTGCTTATTTTGTGACGCGTTATGCCGATTTTCTTCGCTAAATCCTCTTGAGGTACTAGCCTCCACTCTTTTATCTTTTTCCCTATTTTGTAGTATATAGAGCCTGTTTTTTCCTTGATACATTCATTAGCAGATAAGCCGATTGTTTTTGAAACAATATCAACAGAAATTCCTGCTTTGACCAGATTCTTTGCTATTTCTACTCTCTCTGCTTTTCTACTGCTTTTTTCACTAAGCTGGGCAGACTTAGTTAATAAATAAAATATCTTGCGTAATTCTTGATCATTAGTCTTTTTATCATTTCTTGCTAGATTTAATATTTCTTCTCTCTCGTCTTCAAGACAACTTTTTGATACTCTTTGTATAGGAATGAGATCCGTAATACTAACTGATAATGCCTCTGCTATGGCATATAGTTTTTCAATCGAAATTCTACGAGTTCCTTTTTCATATTGTAGTACTACCTGACGTGTTATACCGATTTTCTCCGCTAAATCCTTCTGAGTATACCCTCGCTCCAACCTCCAACTTTTTACTCTTTGTCCTACTGTGTAGTCTAGGGTGCTACACAGCCCTCCCATACTAATGTCTTCTATTTGAACTGTTGCTTAATCTTGATAATAATTCCTCCCTTTCGCTTATTATTTGGTTGCTTTTGTCTCCAATCTCTCTCATTTCTCTTTCTCGCTCTTCTATGCTAGATTTCATAGCCTCAGCCGAATATTTGCTCTTCCCACTTGCAAGTTCTGATTTTAATCTTCTTACTTTATATTCCAATTCTACAAACCTTTCATGTTTTTTTAGCGTCTCTATCATCTGATTTATTTGTGATAGCAATTCCCCTTCTTCTAAGCCTTCTGCTATTTTAATTAGTAATAACTCATCTATTTTATAATTTACTCCAGATTGAACTATAAATAGATTTATCATTGCTCGTACATCAACAGGCTTGGCTACTAATATGTTAACATTACTACACACAAAGCGTTTTAAACTTATATTTTTTTCTAGATAATTTTTCATATCCTGCGATAAGTTCTCTTTTAATTCTTCATATGCTTCTGACAGCAACTTCCCCAGTTCCTTAAAAAATTCAATCTTAATGTCACCTGACGTAAGGATCATCAGCAAATGTTTTACTAACTCTCTATCATTTGATTTAATTGCCTGATAAATTGCTTTTTCTCTATCCTCTTTCAAATCATACAGTTCTGATGAATCACTAAGGCTAAATAAATAGTTTGTAGCTTCTTCAGAAACATAGGCAATACTAACTTCTCTTAATGGATGATCATCATTAAACTTCTCTAGATCAATAGTTTCTTCTATTGCAACAGCCACTTTACTCAACTTCTTTAGCTTATCTAAACCTTCTCTTGAATCTCTAGGCGTATTTTTAACTTCATTTAGCACCTTGCTATAAAGACTTTGCTTTTCCTCGCTACTTAGTAATGCACAATGCTCCTTTAGCTGCTTGGGAGTCTTGGATAGAAGTTGTACTAACATACGTTTTGTTGAAAATGCTCATGCTATATTATAGAATTTTTAATTGAAAATCATGCAAAAATTTATATTGCTATGGTCTTCAATTTATGTCTCTTTTTAATGGTTTCTGAATCTCATGATTCCTATATTTCAGCTTTTTAGTTTCCTTTCTGGCAAGCCTCCTCGTTATACGTATTACCATTGTGAGCTCTAACCCACTTCCAATTAACGTCATGCTGTAAAGCAACTTCATCTAGCTCTTTCCATAATTCCATGTTTTTTACTGGTTGCCGTTCTCCAACCATTTATCTTCCATTCATTCTGTTATACCTTGTTTGATATAAAGGCTATCAGTATGTAAAATAACTTCGCAAGAAACTTTCAACACCTTTAGACCGTTAATCACAGCCTTTTTGTTGTTCGTTGTGTTTTCTTCACCTCCAGAGATACGTTTCTTCACTTTTATTTTCATACATAACTACAGCAGCCCAGCCTCCTGGACCAGGGTTTCCAGAACAAGCTCCATCCGTATACCTTCTTTTTTTCGCCCATACTAACAGAATATGGATTTAACATAAATTTTCTACTGAAATATGTTGATATTGAGTTTCGGATTTTTTATTATGAAGGTGTGAGAGGTTAATCTCGCGATGTTAGGTAATTGAGCTTTTGGGCTTGTGTTTTTATTGGGAGGTTACACCAAAAATAAGTGTTTTTAAAGCTCTTTATAGCTCCTAAATCCATGAATTCATTTCCTGGGCTTATAAGGTGCTTTACAGAAGAGGTTATAAAAGATGTACAAAAGGACGTCTAAAGCAGAAGATGCTATTCTTAGGCCATCTTTGACAGTCGTTTTTTTCTCTAACATACCCAAAGTTTAAAAAAATAAGACTTAAACACAAAAGAGTTGAATATTTCTTCAGAATTGTGTATAATTATTAATGCTTTTTAACTTACTTTCTCATGGCTCTCTCTAAATTTCTCAATGTGCGAAATGATTATGCATTTAAGAGAATATTTGGTACTGAAAAGAACAAAGACATTCTTATTCACTTCCTTAATGATATATTAGATCTTACTGATGACAACCAGATTAAAGATGTCTCCTTTCTCAGTCCCATTCAAGACCCTGTCATTGCCTCCCAAAAGCAAAGCATTGTTGATGTTCTCTGTGTTGATTCTACAGGGGTCAAAACCATCATTGAGATGCAAGTCGCTAAAACAAGGGGCTTTGAGAAACGTGCCCAATACTACGCTGCCAAAGCTTATTCAAGTCAAGCTGATGTAGGTGACCAGTATCATGATCTTAAAGGGGTTATCTTTATTGCTATTGCTGATTTTATCCTATTTCCTAATAAGCTGGCTTATAAGTCTGATCACGTTACTTTTGATAAGATGACCTTTGAACATGATCTCAAAGACTTTAGTTTCACTTTTATAGAGCTACCAAAATTTAACAAAACAAAAGAAGATCAATTAGAAAATATTGTTGAAAAATGGATCTATTTTTTTAAGCACGCAGATGAAACGAGCGAAGAGGATCTAAAAAAAATAATAGGTAGTGATGTAATTATTGGTAGGGCTTATGATGAGTTAAACCAATATAATTGGAGTAAAGAAGAACGTCTTGCTTATGATCAAGCTAAGAAACGTACCGATGATTATTTATCTACCCTTGAAGAAAAACTTCATGAAGGCATCCTCATAGGCAAAGAAGAAGGCATCCTAATCGGTCATGAAAAAGGCAGAGCTGAAGGCATCAAAATTGGTGCGGAAAAGGGCAGAGAAGAGGGCGAAAAACAGGCTAAAATAGCTGTGGCTAAGGAAATGCTTGCTGATAAAGTGAATACCCATACTATCGCTAAATTCACCGGATTACCCATTAATGAAATTGAGGAACTTTAAAAATGTATCCGTTCAGCGGAGCGGTAAAATAAAAAGTGGACAAGTAGTGCTAAAAACATAATATCACAAGTAGTATGTGTGGTAAATATGTCTGATGTACTAGCTAGTCTTCTCAAGCTCTGTGAAAGCTTTAAAATAGAGATAGAGCAACTAAAAGCAGAGATAAAGAGGTTAGAGATAGAAAACGAAAATTTTAGATCTGAGAATAAGGCGCTAAGAATCGAAAATGCTGAATTGCAGGAAAGACTAGGACTGAATTCTCAAAATTCATCGATACCGAGCTCAAAAGAGTTATACAAGCTAAAGAAGAAAAAGAAAAAAAGTGACAGGAAAATAGGGGCACAGATTGGGCATGAAGGAAAGTATCGCCCTAAAATGGAAGCAGATGAAGTGGTGAAAATAGAGTTATCCAATACTTGCGAGTGCGGAGGAGAAATTGCGATATCGAAAGAGCCATACATTCATCAAAAAGTTGATTTGCCAGAAATTAAGCCTTATGTTGTGGAATACCAATGGCCGCTGTTGCAAGTGTGGAAAAAGAAAAAGTAGCAGGCTACCAGAAGGTATTACTGCGGATACATTTGGTCCAAAAGTTAAGTCAACAATCGCGGCGCTGAGCGGATTTTACAAGAACTCGAAAAGAGAAGTAGCAAATATTATAAAAAATATTTTCAACCTGGACATCAGTGTTGGTAGCGTGTCAAATAGCGAGGGTAGAGTTGCAGAAAAATGCCAAGAAGCGTATGAGCAAATAGAGCAAGAAGTAGGTAAAAGTGAAGTTCTGCATATCGATGAAACGAGCCATTATAACAAAGGTAAACTCGCTTGGTGCTGGATGTTTGCCAGTAATACAGCAAGTTTTATAAAATTGACAGAGTCAAGAGGAATGAAGGTTTTACAAAATAGTAAATTCTGCAATCGCAATAGCTTAGTAGTAACCGACAGGTACGCAGCATACAACTACTTTGCCGATAAAAACAGGCAAATCTGCTGGGCTCATTTGATACGAGACTTTGAAAGGTTAGCGCATAGTTGGAACATTGAAGTTAAAGTTCTCGGTTGTTATTTGAGAAATGTTACCATTGAGTTGTTTGCGCTAAAAAAAGCTCTACTGAAAAATGAGATAGATGTTTTTAGATTTACCAGACGTGCCAGAAAATTGCGAAAACGTACAAGGTATTACTTGAAGGAAATATCTCGTTTACCTGAAGCAATTGGAGCTTCTCGAGTTGCAAAAAATATTTTGAAATCTGAAAGAATGATGTGGAATTTTTTAGATGACCCAGAAAACATTCCGCTGACAAACAACCATGCTGAACAGCAGATACGGCATTATGTCGTTTACCGCAAAAATTCGTATTTTACACAATCACAGCGAGGAAACACATTCCTTGAGCGCGTTATACTTAACATGGAAACAAAGGGGCCTCAATCCTTTCCAAAACCTTCTATCTATTGTTTCTTAAACCACTCTCCTGAACGGATACATTCTAAAGGTGTTAAATCATCTTTATTTCTAGCATTAATATGAGCCCCTTCATTTAAAAGCTTTTCTACTACACTTACGTGACCATTTTCAGCAGCAAAGTGTAGAGGGGTATTGCCAAAGTAGTCCTTCGCATTAACATCAGCCCCAACAGCTATAAGCTTTCTTACCTTAGTTAAGCTGCCAGATACAGCAGCCTTGTGTAGATCAGAAGATAATATAATTACCCCTTGTAAAATAAATAGAATAAGTTGCCTTTGCCCTATATACTAAAAAGTTTAGTGAGTTGAGAGTACAGTACTCCATTTTCGAACCTTGTCAATCCCTAATTTAGAAATTTTTCTTCGATAATTTTTGATGAAAGTTTTTATAAACTGTTATTAACTTAGTAGCATACCATACTAATAACTTAAACAACATAACCATTTCCAGCAACCAAAACCAACAACCGTGAGAACAAGTTTTCTTGGGATGGGTTGGTCTACCAAACGATACGTGCGAACTTTTCTATATAGTAATTCCGCTATGTCGCAAAACTAGCCATTTTAGCCTACTTTTGCCACATTTATATACGAATTAACAAACCTAGTTTTGTTGCAACAATTTTACGTTTTTATTTTTACAACGCCGTTTTTATTTAATTTGTTCTCACGAAGGTAGGTACTTTTTCATGTTTTTTAGAAAGTAAATAAATGAATTTTCGTTGATGCTAAAGAAGGTATGTTTTCTTGAAAATTTAGTTCTAAAATTTACCCCATTTCCAAAGAGTTAGATTCTAATTTAGGTTATTTATAGTGAAGTCTGCTGTTATTTTCCTTCATTTTAAAAATTATTTTAAGTATACTAAATTTAGGTGTTGACTTATAGTTATAATTAAGTTACGTACTAGTTTTGCATATTATTTTAAGGTAATTTTATTTAGGGGGTACCAATGTTATCAGTTCAAGACACTCAAATCATTAGCAAATTTGGAAAGGATAAAAAAGTTAAGCTAGAATCTATAAAGGAAAGGAAGTGTAAAAAGATGGTGGGACTCTAAACCACCAGAAAATGGCAACATGCTTCATTGGTTTAGTATTTTTAAAGTTTCAGATAAAGCATCTGTTACAACTGAAATACAAAAATATATCAACTTTTACGAAAAGATGGGAAATATTGCTTCAAGTTCTTGTGGTGAAATTGTTAAGCTAAATGAAGAGTTCGATGGAATGCTCACAAAGGCCAAGGAAACAAAAGGATCTACTAGAAGTAGCACTGTCTATCACATGTGTAAAGATTTCATTTCAACTGAAGAACAAGTAAACAAGGTTAAAAATGTAGTAGCACAATATATAGACCGGTCAGAAGACGAGAAAGGACGCAAGAAAGAAATAGAAGAAAAAGCTCAGGAATTAAGTAAAGGGTACAAAGATAAAAGTGAGGAATTACAGAAAAAAAATGAAGAAATGGAAGTAGAAAAACAAACAATGAAAGACACACATAAAGCTGAAACAGCAAGATTAAGAGAAGAAAATCAAAATAAGACAAGAGAAATGGAAGGAAAGTTAAAAGAAGAAAAGCAAAGCATGGTAAAAGAAATGGAGGAAAAGTTAAAAAGAGAAAAGCAAAACATGGTAAAAGAAATGGAAGAAAAGTTAAAAGAAGAAAGACAAAATATGGCAAGAGAAATGGAAGAAAAGTTAGAAGAAAAGTTAAGAGAAGAAAGACAAAACAGAGAAAGAGAAATGGAAAAAATGAAAGCTCAATTTATAGAACTTATGAAAGAAGCTGTAAAAGGTTCGCAAGAAGCAAGCACTAGTCAACAACAGAGTGCTAGAGCTGCTAATAATAAAACTAATCAACAGAAAGCTCAGGTTTCTGATACTCAGTCTGGTCAGCAACCTACTAATGATCAACAACAAGAATCAGGTGCTCAAGTTGTTGCCAATGGTCAACCAAGCAGTAAGTTAAATGGAGCGCAGTCAATATCATGTAGTAGATCGTCAAGTCTTTCAAGTTCTGATAGCAGTGATAATGACCAACCAAGTAGTAAGTTAAGTGAAGTGCATCCAATATCGCGCAGTCAGTCACTGGATTCTTTACATTCTAACGATAGTGATATTGAAATAATCAGCAGATCACAATGTCGTTAATCTGGCAGGAAAAGGCTATTAACTTTTTGCAGAAAAGTAGAAAGTATCAAGTATTATGGTGGAGTTTCGGCTCTACCATGCTTGAAGTTTTATGTAAGGAGAAAGGGTTTGATGCTAAAGAGCTCTTTAGCAGTAAATCTAACAAAAGTGAAAAGATAGAAGAGCAGTGTGTTGAACTTCTGGAAGTTTGGGGTGAAAAAAAGATTCATTGGTGGTGGCCATGGAGCAAAAAGATGAAAGACATTGAGCTGGATGAAAAACAACTTCAGAGAGCAAGAAATTATAAAAAATATTCTTTCTTCTGGAAGATAATCTTTAGTTTGTTCACTTCGATTTTAATTCATCGTCGAGCTTTAAAGAGAGATGATTTAATTTCTTATTATACGAGGGGGGATAGTATGCCTAATGCAAATATAAGTTATGGAAAAGAAAATGGAGTATCAAGAAGCAGTGAGACTACTATGAATTTAGAGAAGGAGAAAGGAGCATCACAGGGTAGTGGAAATTTAGAACATGTAGGTAACATAGTTCCAGGTGGTGCATTGGTAGGTTATAACATTGCGCTCGATTTTTTAAGCCTAGGATCAAGAAGATTTGATAGCTGTATACTAAGCGATGCTACCCTAGGAGATGCGTTAAAACTACTTAATTTGCCTAATTTATTGGAAAATCTTGACAATGATCTAGAGATAGTAAAAAGAAAGGAGAAAAATAAAGCAGAACATGAAAAATACTTTAATCAAGAAGTCAATGATAAGTTTAAAAAATTATCTAGAAAATATCACCCTGATCAAATACAAAAAAAAGGTGGGTCTAGTGAAGACGTAACTAGAGCAACAGAAATGCAACAAGGAGTGAATTTGGTATGGAAAGTTTTAAAAATGCTTCACAGCAATTTTATTAATAATAATTTTTTGAGTAATCAAGATTTTAAATACAGCACTTGTTCTAAAGTGGAAGTTAGTATATTGAGTAATGAAGAGCGACTAAGGAGTATAAATAACAAAGTGTTGATAGAGTTATGCTGGCTATCAAGAATAAAACATGAAGAAATAATACCGAACTTAAATGAGTTTTTAAAACTAGGCCAATCTAGTATACAAAACTTTCTCTCTAATGATGGAAGTAATTTTGCACAGGAAAGGAGGCAAGCTTTAATTTACTTTAAAAAATATTTATCTGGCTATAGTAAGTTAGTTGATGCACTGAGTTCATTACAAAAAGAATGTCAGGAAGATAATGATCTTAGTTGTATAAAATCCTCGGTAGATAAAATGCTAAATAAAAATGCGGAACAACTGAAAATGTTAGTAGAGTTAGAAAAGTTTTCTAAAAAGAATCAGCAAAAATACAGTTCTGATTATATTAATAATCGTAAAGATGCAGATAGGGATTTTATTTTACCATTCATAGAGTATATAGATGTTATTTCTGTATGTAATAAAATTGTGAGCAAACAGAAAAAACAGAAAAATTTGGTTAGTAGTGGATTGGGTTGGGTTGGTGAGAAATGGAATAATTTTTGGCAAAATCCTTCAGTTGAAGAGGAAGGTGAAGTTGGAATTTCTGATCAGGAAGTTGTAGATATAGCAGGAAGAATTGCAGACAGCGCATCATGTTATAGGTTACTACATTGCTTAGTAAAATACTACTGTTGTAGCGATGAGAAAAGTAGTAAGAATGTGGTCAAAATCTTAAAAGATGAATTAAATATTGACATAAAAATAAATAAAAAAGCAGCCGAAGTACTGCTTACTCAAATGATTAGAACATATAAAGAGCATTTAGAGAAAAAATTTCAACCTAAAAGAAGTTTTTTTGCAACTTACGACAAAGTAGAGCAATTTAAAAAAGATATGGAAGAGATTTTAGAAAGATTTAAATCTAATATGCAGGAAATAGGAAAGGAGTATCAGAAAATAGAAGAAGATCAAAACAGAATAAGAGAAGATCTGAGGAGAATAGCAAAACAAGACGAAGCTGCAATAAAAGAATTAGAAGAAGGAAACCAAAGCATGGCAAAAGAAATGGAGGAAAAGTTAAGAGAAGGAAGCCAAAGTATGGCAAAAGAAATGGAGGAAAAGTTAAGAGAAGGAAGCCAAAGTATGGCAAAAGAAATGGAGGAAAAGTTAAGAGAAGGAAGCCAAAACAGAAAAAGAGAAATGGAAGAAAAGTTAGAAGAAAAGTTAAAAGAAGAAAGACAAAACAGAGAAAGAGAAATTGAAAAAATGAAAGCTCAATTCATAGAACTTATGAAAGAAGCTATAAAAGGTTCGCAAGAAGCAAGTACTGGTCAACAACGGGAATGTTCAAAAAAGTGTGTCAAACCGCATTTTTAGTTCAACTCAATTTTCAATCTATTAGGAAAGAAAATGCCGAGCTGAGACATAGTTAATGCCCAATTAGGCAAAGCCATAATCCATTTTTGCTCTATCTTTTTTATAGCACAATATACCTGTTTGTACAAGGCATTTGTGCTGGTAAATGAGCCTTTGGTTTTTGTGAATTTTCTGATCTGCCTATGTAGCCCCTCAATAGGATTGGTAGTATAAATTAGCTTCCTAACTGGCCCAGAATACTTAAAATAACCAGATAAATTTTCCCAATTGTTTTGCCACGATTTTATAACCAAAGGATATTTTTCACCCCATTTTTCTTCCAGCTCAAGCAAATAATTCTCAGCGATTTCTTTACTTGAAGCACGATATATTTTCTTCAAATCGTTCATGAAAACTTTCACATCTTTGCTGGATACATATTTCAATGAATTCCTTATCTGATGCACTATACATAGCTGTACTTCTGCTTTAGGAAACACACTATTTATTGCTGCAGGAAAACTTTTTAGACCATCAACACAAGCAATTAGAATATCTTCTACTCCTCTTTCTTTTAGATCATTTAGTACTCCCAACCAGAAGTTGGCTCCCTCACTTTCGGCTAAATAAAAGCCTAGTACCTCTTTTCTGCCATTTTGATCTACGCCTAATATATTATACATGCATTTACTTACGCAATGCCCGTCCTCCTTAACTTTGAAAAACATGCCATCCATGAACACTATTGGGTACACAGACTGCAATGGGCGACTACGCCATTCGTTGATTACCGGTAGCAATTTGTCGGTAATACTTGATATCTCTGCTGCCGATATTTTGTGATCGTAAATTTCTTCTACATGTGATGCTATATCTCTATAGCTCATACCACTGGCAAATGTGCTCAAAATCTTTGTTTCAAGCTCTGGATGTAGGCTTGTTTGCCTTTTTTTGACTATTTGTGGTTCGAAACTTCCCTCCCTATCTCTTGGTGTTAATAGCTCAAATGAACCTGCACTGGTACGTAAAGTCTTTCCATTCCTCCCATTTCTTCGATTATTTTCTTCGCTTTCAGCCAACAAGTGATTTTCTATTTCACCTTCCAAACTTGCCTCCAGCAGTCTTTTTATAAATGGTGTTAATGCTCCATCTCTTCCTGTCAACGGCCTGCCTTCTCGTATAGACGACAGGATATTTGTTTCTAATTCTTTATAATCTACCAATCCGGTAGTTCTGGTTACTATTTTTTGACTCATTGTCAAACCTCCATTTTTTTATATCAATTTATTACTTTTTTTTCGGTTTGACACACTTTTTTGAACATTCCCTCAACAACAGGGTGCTCAAGCTTCTGGTACTCAATTTGATCAGCAATATGATCCAAACACACAGCCGATATCACGTAGTAGGCTATCAAGCTCCGGTGGCAGTAATAATGATCGGCCAGGTCCAAGTAGTAAGTTGGATGAAGTACCGCCAATATCGCGTAGCCAGTCACTGGACTCTTTGCATTCTGATGATAGTGTTACTAAAATAGGTGGAAGTTCTCAATTTCGTTAATCTAGCAGGCATAGCTAATTAAGAAGAGAAGCATAGCAGGCTCAGAGGTCAATGTCGGTGAAGTTAAAATGGGTATAGAAGGAGAGAAAACACAGCTCTCTAAAAAAATAACAAAGTTAGAAAAATTATTCTTGCATTAGTTTTTATTTGTGCTACTTGTTATACATAATATCTTTGTAAACTGGGGGTAGGTATGTTAACTAGAGGTATTTCAAAGCCTGAGCAGGTTTCTAATACGAAAACAAATCCAGAAATAAATGAAACATTGGAAGGGCTGCCAAAAAGGCTAGAGAAAGAGCAAGTGGATGGTATGTATGAGTTGGTTAGAGAACATTTCTATTCACTCTCTGGTCATTGTTTAATCAATACCGTTGAAGGTTCACTCGATAATTTAATACATATGTGGTTTGTTAAATCCGATTTAACAGACAATCAGAAGAAATTAAATATAGAGCTATTAAATATTCTTAGTGCCTATTCTGGTGAGGAGGATGTTTATGTTGCAAGACTTAAAAAATTTTTAGAAAAAAATGGCAAAAGTGAAGATCTAACAACTATTCTTAACTGTAAAAGAGGAGAATCTGGATTTACAATATTGCATGCAGTATCGAGTATGTCTATGGATGAAGCATGTGATCGTGCTGTGGGTTTACTCTTAAAAGCAGGAGCTGATCCTAGTATAAAGAATGATAGAGGGCAGACACCCTTACATTATGCTGCTACTGGATATGATAGTATAGTTTCTCTCATAAAAGCAGGAGTTCATCCTAATATACAGGATATTGAAGGGAGAGCAGTTTTGCATTATGCTGCTGGTATTGATAGTGATGGTGAAGCTATAGAATTACTTATAAAGAAAGGAGCTAAGCGTGATATACTTGACAAGCAAGGAAAAACCCCGCTACAAGTTGCGGTTGATAATGGTAGCTACAATGATGATGTTGCAGAGTACCTTTGCACTAATAATCAAAAAGGGTTGAAAGAAGAATTATATAATGTGGTTTATAAACACAAAGACAGTTCAGATTATATTGTTAAACTCACTAAAGATCTAAAGGAGTTTTTGCGTAAATACAAGGGTAATCAAGACTTAGAAGTGGTTTTAAATACTCTGGGTGAAGTAGAAGTAAAAGTGCTGCTACATGCTGCAAATTATTTTGGTGGCTCTCAAGCTGCTACTGAAGTAGAAAATTTACTTTCAGAAGCAGGAGCAACAACTATCTTAAAAGGTCCTGTCGAAAGTTATTCACCTAAATCTAGGAGTTTATGGAGTAATTTAATCCCAAGTCAGCAGAGAAAGCTACGTGAAATTTTTGGTAAAGTATCTCAAGCTCAAGATATCGATCAACTAGAAAAGGTTGTAGACGAAGCTATAAAGTCTGGGGTAAGATTTAATTTTTCTCAACAAATTTCTCCAGATGAAACTATTGGGAAATGGGGACGTAAATATAATTTATTAGATTGTATAATAGCAAGAATTAGTGAGCTAGGAAAGAATCCTAAGGTTGCCAGTGATATAGTATGTAAATTAGTATCAAAAGGAGCAGTGTTGCATAATTCGAGTAGTATAGATGTAATCAATACACTGGAATCAGAATTTAAAGATCACAAAACTAATATGAAAAAAGCTTATGAAGAGTATGTCAATAATACTTTAGAGTTTATGAAAATTGCTAAAAATGCAGCTAATGGTGAGGTAAAAGATGCAAAAATGGATAATTCTACTTTTTACTTAGAATACTCAGAGGACAGTAAAATAGATGTTGCGAAGATTACAGATGGAGCAAGGAGTTTAGGACTAACTCAAGGAGAAATAGAATACGGAAGAGATATAATAAAGATCGGTAAAAGCGAGGTAGAGATTATAACGCAAAAAGGCATAAGGTATTATACTGATCTTGCAGATGGTAGCGATATAGTATTAACTTTCTCTACTAGTTTAGGAGAGTTAGAAGTTAATTTGTACCCTGACAAACAAGATAAAGATAAAATAATAGTAGAAGTGAGTAATAAAAAGGAAATACTGGAAAAATTCAAAAATTGTAAAGAAGAATTAGGTGAGAATTGCTCGCTTGGTGGGTATCTGGTCTACGATGCTATTGAACAGGGATATTTTGAAAGGTCTGGAAAATTGATGCGTTCTGAGGCTATGAGTCAATCTAATGGCCAAACAAAAAAGAGTTCTTGGGTAGAGCGTGAAGAAATAAGAAGAGCCCCAAGTTTCGAAGAAACGGTAAGCCGTTGTATATAGTAAGGACAGATGTTGATGTTAAGTTAATAGCTTAAGAGATACTCTAAATAAGCTATCTAATTTGAAAGATTACTTGACATTTATGGCCTTTCAAGCATACCACTAGTTTTAAGATTTTGTGAATCCAGTTGTTCTATGTCTTCCATTTTCTCGAGCTTGGTATTGGGATTTGTGATATTATACAGTGCAAAGCTTACACAAACCAACCCAACAATCCCTCCAATTACTGCTATAACGTGTGCTTTGGAATATTCAATCAGTAGATAAGATGCAATACAACTTACCAATAATACCGCACCAACAACACCAGCCAGGATTGCTTGTCTTTGCTGCATTGGGAATGTTCAAAAAAGTGTGTCAAACCGAAAAAAAAGTAATAAATTGATATAAAAAAATGGAGGTTTGACAATGAGTCAAAAAATAGTAACCAGAACTACCGGATTGGTAGATTATAAAGAATTAGAAACAAATATCCTGTCGTCTATACGAGAAGGCAGGCCGTTGACAGGAAGAGATGGAGCATTAACACCATTTATAAAAAGACTGCTGGAGGCAAGTTTGGAAGGTGAAATAGAAAATCACTTGTTGGCTGAAAGCGAAGAAAATAATCGAAGAAATGGGAGGAATGGAAAGACTTTACGTACCAGTGCAGGTTCATTTGAGCTATTAACACCAAGAGATAGGGAGGGAAGTTTCGAACCACAAATAGTCAAAAAAAGGCAAACAAGCCTACATCCAGAGCTTGAAACAAAGATTTTGAGCACATTTGCCAGTGGTATGAGCTATAGAGATATAGCATCACATGTAGAAGAAATTTACGATCACAAAATATCGGCAGCAGAGATATCAAGTATTACCGACAAATTGCTACCGGTAATCAACGAATGGCGTAGTCGCCCATTGCAGTCTGTGTA
The DNA here is from genome assembly GCA_019973975.1 of Trichonephila clavata. Lineage (NCBI taxonomy): Eukaryota > Metazoa > Arthropoda > Arachnida > Araneae > Nephilidae > Trichonephila > Trichonephila clavata. Next base: position 25,438 of record BMAO01004460.1, read on the forward strand.
CCCAATAGTGTTCATGGATGGCATGTTTTTCAAAGTTAAGGAGGACGGGCATTGCGTAAGTAAATGCATGTATAATATATTAGGCGTAGATCAAAATGGCAGAAAAGAGGTACTAGGCTTTTATTTAGCCGAAAGTGAGGGAGCCAACTTCTGGTTGGGAGTACTAAATGATCTAAAAGAAAGAGGAGTAGAAGATATTCTAATTGCTTGTGTTGATGGTCTAAAAAGTTTTCCTGCAGCAATAAATAGTGTGTTTCCTAAAGCAGAAGTACAGCTATGTATAGTGCATCAGATAAGGAATTCATTGAAATATGTATCCAGCAAAGATGTGAAAGTTTTCATGAACGATTTGAAGAAAATATATCGTGCTTCAAGTAAAGAAATCGCTGAGAATTATTTGCTTGAGCTGGAAGAAAAATGGGGTGAAAAATATCCTTTGGTTATAAAATCGTGGCAAAACAATTGGGAAAATTTATCTGGTTATTTTAAGTATTCTGGGCCAGTTAGGAAGCTAATTTATACTACCAATCCTATTGAGGGGCTACATAGGCAGATCAGAAAATTCACAAAAACCAAAGGCTCATTTACCAGCACAAATGCCTTGTACAAACAGGTATATTGTGCTATAAAAAAGATAGAGCAAAAATGGATTATGGCTTTGCCTAATTGGGCATTAACTATGTCTCAGCTCGGCATTTTCTTTCCTAATAGATTGAAAATTGAGTTGAACTAAAAATGCGGTTTGACACACTTTTTTGAACATTCCCGCTGCATTGATGGTTTTTCTTTTTTGTCTGCAGTATTTTCTTTGCTAGACCCATTATCAAAACATGATTTCATTTCAGTAGAAGACAAGGTATTGGCTTTATCTGTACTATCAGCAGTACTTAGAGTTGGTTGTGCGGCAATTTCTGTAAAAATATTGGTGGTACTGTTTTCGCATATTCCAGTATTATCAAGCTTTTCTATTGAAGCAGCGATATCTTTTATAGCTATTGTATTACTTTCATTACTGTTTTCGCATGGTTTATGTTCTATAGATTCTTCAAGACTACTTTTATTACTATTTTCATATGCGTCAGCCGGTGTCTCGATATTACCGATAGTATCTTGAAGCACTTTTTCACTTCTAGCTGTAGTAGTTTTGGCTGTTACAACAGTGGACTGCTGGGTTGCTCTCTTATTAAGGATATTTCCCAGTTCTCTTACAGCTTCACTATTTTCACACGCTTCAGCATAGGTGAATGGGGTGTAAGTTGTTTCCTCGCCATTTGAATGTTTTATAATTATTCTCTTTTTTAGAATATCTTTCAAAATACCATTTTCCTCAGAGGTTTTTAACACTGCTCTCATAATGTCATTGTCTCTACGTGATATAGCATCTGTAAGTATTGTATGATTTTCTTCCCGACCATCTGAATGTTTTGTGGTCATCTCTTCATTCAGAACTTCCTTTAATAGTTTTTGTTTTTTGGCTTCTTCTAAAAGATCTTTTACAGCTTGATTATTTTTATGACTTATAGCATAATGTAGTAGTGACAATGTCTTCTCTCTGTCCTGATACTTGTAAATTATTTTCGTTAAAAGAATCGTGCTTGCGTTATAGTTGGACTTTTTGAATATTCTATTTCTAAACTTTTCGGCAACACCTTTACCTTCCTCTATTTCTCTTACTAGCTTTTGAATATTCTTTCTATCTTTATTTGTTAACTCATATATATCACATACTAATGTCAGTTTTGACGTTTTCATAATCTCTATTAAAATTTGTTATATTTAATGTGTGTAATTTAAGACGCTAATTTGTAAAATTTTTCCATTTGCTCACTCCATAGCATCGGTATTTCCCTTAAATCCACTAACCGCAAATTACTCGGTTGTCTCCCATTTACTATGTCTTCCTTTATCTTTGGAGCTAAATAATTTAACCTTAAAATTTGTTGTATACGTCTTGTACCTATATTAATTTTGGCACTCAGCTCCTTCACACTTTCGTATTTTCCCTCTTCTAGTTGCCGTTTCCACAGATGGGCTCTCACCACAGCTTTGAGTAACGCATTATTTGTTTTGCCTTCTGGTTCTACTACTGTGCATTTGTTTCCTTTCTTCTTTAAATTCATTGGTATAAACATCTCTCCTGATTCAGAACTTACTACTATTCCATCGTCTCTTACCATTACCCCACTTATTAAGTTCTTTACTACTTCCTTCTGTTTTCCGAAGCTTAACTCTTCCCATTCTTCCGCTTTTTCTTGCCAATTTTTGTATAGGTGCTCTGCTCTCTTCATTACTTCTTTTTCCACTTCTCCGGCTATTACATTTCGGTTTCCTGATTCACAACCCTTTCCCCTTAAATGGTTATTGCATACATAATATCGGTACCTTTTATTCTCTTTTTTTGCGTACGTCAGCGTCATATTTGCATTACAGCTCTTGCACTTTATTATTCCCTTTAGCAATGCTTCTTCATATTTTGCTTTTCTATATGGCTGATTCCTTATCAATTCTTGTGCTTTTTTCCACTTTTCTTCTTCTATTATTGCTTCATGCTTTCCCTCATACTGTTTCTCATAATGCCTGATTTTTCCCACATATATTGGGTTTGTTATTATTCTCCTTACCGTGGCCTTTTTAAAGATATCAAACCTTGCTTTCGTTCTGTAACCTTGACTATTTAACTCCCTTGCCAATTCTGCCATTGATCTCAGCTCCATATACCTCTCAAATATATGTTTCACCGTCTTTGCTTCTTTCTCATTTATTATTAATTCTTTATCTTTTACATCATACCCTAGCGGCAAAGTTCCTCCCATCCATAACCCTTGTTCTTTCGATGTTGCTATTTTATTTTTTACCCTTTCCACTATCATTTCTCTTTCTAGTTGTGCTGCTCCTGACAATACTGTTTGTACGAACTTCCCCATTGGCGTATTATTGTCAAATATTTGTGTTACTGCTATAAAATTTACTCGGTGCCTTCTAAAAAATGATGTTACTTCTATACTATCTTTTGTTTCCCTTGATAGTCTATCTAATGTATATACTACTACACAATCTACTTCTCCTGCCTTTACATCTTCAAATAATTCCTTTATCGCTGGTCTTTCTAAATTTTTTCCTGAAAAGCCACCATCATCGTACCTTTTGGCCAATGCTACCCAACCTTCTTTGCTCTTTATGTACTTTTCACATGCTACTCGCTGCGCATCAAGGCTATTAAACTTTTGTTCTAGACCGTCTTCATTTGATTTTCTCGTATATATTGCGCACCTTACCTCTTTTAGCATTTTTTCCTCCTCAACTTACCTTTTTACCACGCATTCCGAACAACAACGGTCCGTTATAACTCATTCCCATTATTTTTCCGGCTACCGCTGATAATGACGTATAAAACTCTTCTCTATAGATCAAACCTGTATTTGTTACCATTACAACGTGGATTTCTTCTCCTCTCTCTAGTATCAACTCTGTTCCCTCTACTGGCAGTTTATCGCTACTTATCCTTTTTCCCTTCTCTAGTCGATCTGCCAGGTATTCGAGTCTTTTGGCACCTTTTCTTGACATTTCTCCATATGCTTCCTCCTGTATCCTGTATGCTAGCCTCGGTATCAGATATTTCCTCGAATGTTGCGGTGCTTCTTCCCCATATACCTTCTTCCATATTTTCCTCAGTTCTACTAATGGTTTCTCTCCTAAATTCTTTACTTTCTTCTCTATTTTTTCCTTTTTTTCCATAACTCTCATACCACTTTTCTTCAGCTACAGTTCTCCGTCTTTAACTTCCTCATCCATATTTTTCAACTCTTCCTTTGCCATTATCACACCTGCTACCGTACTTTCCGATACAACCACTAGTTTTTCTAGAAATTCCCCCTGCTTATTTGCCATTTTTACGTTCTCTAACACTTCTTTTATCTCTTTACTATTTCTCGCATAATCCATTGGCGTTTTGCCAAATTTATCCTTTTGCTCTACATTCCCTCCCGCTTTTACTAGCTCTTCTACTATTTTTATCTCTGCCACCATGCAGGCAAGATGCAACGGAGCAAATTTGCTACTTCGTTCCACTGCGTTTACATCGGCTCCTGCCTTTATCAGCTCCTTTGTATTTTCTACACGTTGTCCCATGACTGCTAAGTGCAGTGGTCTATATTTCCCGGCATCTGCTGCATCTACATCTGCTCCCTTTTTGATTAATAACCTAACTTTTTTTGGATCTGGCATTCCCACCGCGTAATGCAACATCGTCCTCCCTTTTGTGTCTTTTTTATTAATATTTTCTATTGAGTTCTCTAATACCTCTTTCCAAGACTTATTAAATTCTTCTCTTTCTTTCTTACTAAATTTTGCCATGACGTTCCTCAGCTATTAATGTAATATAAAGTGCCTCCAATTTGGCTCACTTTAGCGCTTGGTAATCCTTGTTTGTTTACCAGCTACTTTTTCACTTAGGGCTGTTTTGGCATAAAAAGCAAGTTTTTTTTACAAAATTTACACATTTTTTCCGCATATTATATTAAGATATAAACCTACATGTTTAATCTGTTAAATAAAGCCACTTGCTTCTTCCTATTTCTCTTCCATTCCCAAGGATTCTTTTTCTATTAATTCCACTACTTCCTTAAAACTCATCTCTTCTCCCTCCGGTCCTTTATTACACCTTTCCATTATTTCTTCTATTGCCTTGTTTGCTTCTCCATACATCACTTCTACATCTCTCATATTCACTCCCTTCTTTTCTAGATAACTTGTCACTTTCGGGTAAATTTTTGCATAGTTTAGTGGGCTACATCCAAATTTATCTACTGTATCAAGATCTCCTCCTGCATTTATCAGCTCTTCTATTGTTCCTATTCTTCTTGCTAAACAGGCTAAGTGTAGTGGTACTGCTTTATTGTTTGATTTTGCATTTACTGTAGCTCCTCCTTCTATCAGTGCTTTCACATTCTTTCTCTTTCCTAAAAACGCAGCCAGGTGTAATGCTGTTTCTCCTCTATTGTTTCTATCGTTTATACCTGCACCTTTTTCTATTAATAACTTTATTACTTCTGGGTTTGACACTTGTGCTGCTCGGTGCAATGCCGTACAACCACCTGAATCTTTTCCATTTATGTTTTCTTCTGATATTGCTTTCAGTACCTTATCAAAAGCATTTTTTGTTTCTTTGTTAAACTTTACCATAATATACCTCAACTATCTATCTTTCATCAAATTCTTTAATCATAGTGTTCATCTTGCCCACTACCCTGCTTATTACTTTGTTAAAATCTTCTATTATTAGCGACTCATCTCTTTTTCTTATTTCTTCTAAACTTACCACCTTCCCTTTTAACTTCGGTAAAAATCTTCTACTCCATACATCTACCATTTCTCCAACTGATTCCACTATTTCATCGCATATCTCTGGTCTATCTCTTACTACACCTCCTTGCTTTTCCAGGAATTTCTTCACCTCTTTATTCTTTTCATTGTCCAATAGCCAATGCATTGGTGTATTACCAAATTTATCCGGCTGATTAACGGCCGCTCCTGCTTTTACTAGCTCTTTTATTATCCTTTCTGCCCATACCATACACGCAAGATGCAGTGGCGTATATTTGCTAATTCCTTCAGTAGCATTTACTTCAGCTCTCGATCTTATCAGCTCTTTTACGTTCTCTAGACGTTTCGCCGATACTGCCCAATGGAGCGGTGTAAAACCCTTGTTATCTCTCGCATTGACTTCCGCTCCTTTCTTGACTAGAAAACTTACTTTTTTTCTTGTCGACATTCTTGCTGCCTTATGTAGTATCGTTTCCCCTTTTTCATCTTTTTCATTAATATTCTTAAACGAGTTGTCTAATAATTCATAAAATGACTTATTAAAAGCTTCTCTCTTTTCCTTGCTAAACCTCATTTCATACCTCACTATAAAAACATACGCCAATTTGGCTTTCTTTAGCGCAAGATCAATTTCTTATGTTTACCTACACCTACCTAATTTATAGCTGTTTTGGCATGGAAAAGCAACTTCTTTTTTTCAAAAAACACACATTTTTACCGAATGTTAATCTAATATGTAAAGATATAAATATATGTATTTAACTCATTAAACATATGACCTGTTTTTCTTCCCAACTTCTGTTCAAATGTCGATGTTCGTGCCATGTTAGTACACCTGGGTAAAACACTAAAATGTACCTTTCTAATTCATGTATTGAATCCTTTTGCTCTGAATTTAAATCGCTTTCAAAATGAACATTGTGTTCTGCTACGCTAAATCTTATTATTTTGGGAGTAGAGAAATTCTTTACTTGATAGTGGTGAACGGCAAAAAATCTTTCTAAAATTGGCTGGTATTTTAAATTCCACAGTTGTTCAGATAGTTTGTGGTCATTCAAATAGAACTTTTCTCCCCATTCTTCTACACTCGCAACCGGAAAACATGCGTTTATTTCTCCCAAGTTCCAGCTATCTGATAATACTATCTGCGCTTTTGCAAACTTAATCTCAGGTAATAAGCTCTGTGGTAGCGGATATAACGTTTTTAAATTATTCCACTGATGACTTCTTTCATAAATACCGTTATAATTCTTTGTGTGAGGCTCGGTTTCTCCAAGTATTGCTACATCTAATCGATATATGTCATTACTAAATGCTTGCTCATAATGAACCCGAAAAGTACTAAACTTAAAACTTGGATTTAAGATTTTTAGCTCAAATGTATTCTTCCGACCAAATGATAACACTGGGCCATCTTTTTCTATTTTTACCCCTGAATAATCCGATAACAAACTGCCAAAAAAGCTTTCATCTAAAATGAACCTGCTAATATTGTAGTGATCGTTAAAAATCCTCATTAGCCTCGATCTTGCAGGCAATGATAGTTTTGCAAGCTCTACTACTGCATCAACAAAGAAATCATTTGGTACGTCTCTTATCCCTACCTGCAACTCAAAAAAGTGTTTACCGGGTGGCTCTTCAATAATTGTAATATCTTCTATATTTGCCCATTTTAATGCTATCTTCAGCGATGCTGGTGTTCCTCTTAAACGCTGAAATTTTATTCCTTCCTCTACGGCTTTTCTTTTGTCTTTTGCCCAGCGTAGAATTTCCCCCAATCCATATTCTTCAACCAACCACGGCAATATTTTTTCCCCTGGGCTAAATTTAAACCCCCTTATACAACCAGGATCTACTTTGTAATCGATTGCATCAACCAGCGCTTTTTCTTGCTTTGTTGCGTTTGGTGACAATAGCATTAATTCAACTCAACCTTTAAATTTCTCAAATTTGCACACTCATTACCTAGCACCACAACATCCTCTATTGGCTCGATTAATTCCACGTTTTCTACTCCTTCTACGAACAAATTCGCTATTATCCATGATCTTGTAATATTCCATCCGAGTCTTTTGCTTGCTTCAAATTTTTCTATAAATTTCTTCTTTACCGTTTCAATAATATCTGGTCTTTTAATGCTAATTTTACTGTGGATATCTATTTCTATAATATTGCAACTTACCACTTCTATTGTATCTGTTAAAATCCTCACATCCTCCCTGTTTAGCTGATTTCTGACAATTTCTAGTAATTCTTTTGGCGGTATGCCAGTTTGTGGATAATTGTGTTGATAAGATTGAAACTTGTAACTTTTCCTGGTACCAGAGATTCTACTAATGCATCTTTAACTCTCGTATCTGCTGACAGTGCATAATACCGATAATTTCCTCCTGTTCTCCAGCCAAATATCTTTGCTTTAATTCTTTTCTAAATCGTTCATCATCTTCCCCTTTTTCCCTTTCTACACCATAAAACTCAGCTAAATTATCAAGATCTTCTCCCATTGCAAACTTCAGTAAATTACTTTTTACTGCTTCATTTATTCTTTGTCTGAGCAAAAGTTCTCGCCAGGCTGCTACTTCCAGAACCTTCATTGCTGGATCAGATTCTACTAATCCTGAAAAGGTTTCATCTCTACGGACTAACTCTTCCTTCATTCTCGAAAATATTTCCTCGAAGCTTAACTTCTCAATAATGTTAGGCTGCTCCATCTTTATACCACAACCCCGTCAAAGCGAATATTTTCTCCATTTGGTAGATAAATCCCATCCAAGAAATTGTGACTTTCCCTTCTTTCACCTCTGTGATTTTTACCTTTTCGAGTTTGAATCTTTTTTCCCATTTTCCAAAGCTCCTGCTGTTGCTGCATAAATTTCCAGCGTAAAATCGCGATTTACTGGCTTATCTACTAATTCAAATATTCGTGACCCATAATTTCTCCGCATAATACGTGATCCTATCGGTGTGGTTAATATATCAATTATTGATTGCTTTAAATGCTCTATTCTTCAAGCTCTTTTCCAGTTTTATTGCTCATCCCACGCATTTTTAGCTCGCAAACACGTTTTCACTTCCACTTATTACTTTAAACCCACAAGATACTGAATCCCCAACTCTTCCTATACCATGACCATTTGCAAACACTGTTTTTGACCCTTGCATTAGTGTCTCCCCTATAGTCAAGATATCACCCCTACGACACACAGATCTACTATTTACAAACACATCTTCGCTCCCGCTCATACAAATATGAACCGGTATTCCACTGCAATAATCTCCTACACAAACGATTGCTTTACCCCATATACTAGTTTAGATCTATTCTTTTTGCTTTGAGTTTTATTCCCTTTTTTGTCATTTCTATACTTGATTCCCCAACTTTTAGCGTTATTTTACCTACTACATCTATCTCTAAATGACCATTTTCCTTGTTGTACGATAACTTTGTTCCATCTTTAAATACTACACTACTTACTTCTTTTTTGCTTTCCGGAGCAGGATATTTTTGTTGGTATATCCCAGCTAAAACAACTCCTAAAGATAACTCTCCAAGTGGTGAAAATATCACAATTTGCTCATCAACATTCGGCGCAAACCAACTTCTATCTTCTCCCGCTCTTGTTGTTATCCATGGAAGCCAATTGGTTAAAAATTCTCCTACCTTTACCCGCACTCTTGCCTTTTCATAGTCTACTTCTTTAACTAGACCTATACGAATAATGTTCGCTAACTTCCTATTTAGCTCTGCAATCGCAAAATTATGGTCCAACACGTACTTCACCTATCTCTATAATATGCGGCTTAATTCCAGTTTCTGACCACATTGATTGACCTGTATGCACCTCATGAGTCCACTCCACTAACCACACTAGATATGCATCCAACTCTGGCTTGAAATCGTCTACTTCCGCTGATAAAAACTCTCCAGGTGCAATATTTTTCATGTTCCAAGTATTTTTACTTACAACCCTTGCAACTTCTGCTGCTAATTCTCTCACAACTACCGAGGAATCCTCGACTGTTCCATCAACTACAATCCTCGCTTCAAATCTAACTTTCAAGGCTAATTCTTCTGTTCCAGGATCATGTCCTTTTTTTCAAAACTGCTAAGTTCCACAAACACCGCTGGCGCTACCAATTCTTTTCTTATCGATGGATAAATTTCACATGTCTGTATAGACGATATTTCTCTCTTCAGCGTAGTGCAGATTGCATTATGCAAATCTTTAAAATTCATACATTTCTTGTAATATAGTTCAATTCACGCTCAAAATATTTCTCAAATATCCCTTCTGTTTCATAATTAACTAGCTCCTTTATTATTTTTGATGCTTCTGGCTCCAGTCCTAATTTTACCTCTTGTATCGGCAAAGCTTTTCTTCCTTCACGCCTAAAAACACCACTATTTCTCTTGGCATTGTTGCAGTAAACGCTCCTATAAACTCATGTTTTCCTACTTTCGCTCCTTTTCTTGTTTGTTTCATTTTGCCAACTTCTGATGCTCTAATATCATATAAATTTGCTCTCATTAATACGTCTAACCTACTTGTCTTAGCCTTAAAAATTCTCAATCTCTTTCTTATCAAACTTAATTTTATCTTCTTTTCCTCACTGATTTCCTTAGCTGCTTGCGCTTTTAACCATAGTGCTGTTCTATTAGTGCTTTTATAGCTGCCAGTTTTACTTTCTGCTCTTTTTCCGTCATATTGGAGATTATTTCATTAATATTGTTACTAGTTTTAATATTAACCACTTTCTATTGCTCAATTTTCCATATTTTACCTGAAGAATCTTTCAATGGTGGTTCAAAATCTTGTAGAACCTTTTTTCAATCTTGATATAATTACCTATGCTAAAGGAAGTAACGTCCCTGATCACGTATTTCTATAGAAGCAATTTGCTGAGTTATATGCTCCATCTGCACCTAAAGAATACGTAGTATCGGGGACGTTTAATTAGCACTTTTATTTTACGAATACTCTCCTTATTTTTATTACAATTATGGCTTCCACTCCTAGATGCTCAAAACAATCTTCCAATAATTTTCCTATATTCATCAACTAGAACTAATTTTTATCCAAAACTGCCGGACGATGGCACATTGGTAAAGGATTTGATTTGACTGAGTATGTAAATCCGGTCCCTCTATCAAATCTTCTTGGCTCTTGTTTTGCATATAATGGTTGTCCTAGGGTATTTTACGTCTCATTAAAGTCTGCTGGTGCAAAGTATGTCGTAAATGTGCTTGCTGTACCAAGTGGAAAACAATGGCCGGTATTTCCTTCAATAAATCTTCTTACATTTCCTTCAGGGTCGGTTGCTTTGCCCTCTATATTCCTCAAATGTTATTCCACAGAACGTAAATCCTGATCTCATGTCATTCCTCAGCGCTGCCCCTTCTTGCCATCTCTCATAAGCTTCTTTTACTTTGGCATGAAAAGTTAGTGCATCGAAAAACTCTGGCTTTCCAGCGCATGAATCCCGGTCATCTATTCACCACTTAAGTTGTCTTCAACATGCCTCAATACTTCCAGACACTTACGCTTTACATCGGTGGTTGCTGTTCCAAGTGCAAAATTTACTACTTTCGGTGTAATTTCAAATTCGTTTATACAGATTTAATAACTCACTGCCATCTGCGTCCAGAATAATCCCTTTCAGCGCTCCCATTCGCAAATGCTCTAATGTTATTGCGTGTTTGTTTCTCATTAGCTGCAAATGATCAGTTATTACATCTGCTAGCGCTTTAAGTTCACTCTCTGACCCAAATGCCCTTATTCCCTGTACTTCTCTGGTAAGACTACATCATCATGGGGAATATGTGGAATTGTAAATGTTCTTATTTTCCTTTTTCTCGTTTTCCCACTGTTGCTGGTGCTCCTGGAGATTGTGTTGGTAATAAACTGAGAACTCCGTGGTGTTCTTCTATCGTATCTGACGAAATCTTACTGACCTACTTGGAAATAAATTCAAATTTTCTGTTCGACCATAATTTATCGGCAATATGTTCATTGCATTTGTTTAATGCTGTCATACTAATTGCCGGATTTGTAAATGGATTTTGCATTTTTTTCTCACCTTTTTAATTTAAGTTAAACTCCCTTGCGGATAATGATTCCTCGTCCCTCAAGTTGCTTTATTGCTGCAGCTTTCTGGCTCTTCAGTGATATTTCCTGGCCATACAACTGCATGATCTGCTAACATTGCAATACGTGTAATGATTACCGCTTTGGTGTTTTCCGTTGCGTTTACATCACTTGTTATTACACCTATCGCTGTTTGCGTTCCATCTGTCGCTGTTGGATTAATAACCTTAATTACGTCATCTTTATCACAACCAACGACTGTCCCTAGCTTCAGGTTTTGACCCTTGGCTACAGTTATTTGCTCTCTTGAATATAGACTCGATGCCTCATATTTCAGAAGATCTCCTAAATTATTTGTTTCAGTTATGCTTGTCATATTTCTCCCCCTTTTTTCCTTTGTTTATTCCGCTGTGTTTAAAGTCGCTATTCGCCGCGGTAAAAGATATGTTGCTCTACAATTGGCTATTCTGGCGCATTTCGAACACTTATTTACCGCGGCGTATGTTAGCCCGCGGTATCAAATGCTTCGACTTTTTGCTACCTGCATCATCAAGTCTTCTGGTGTATTTTGCGGTATTGTACTCATTATCTCTGTCTTCTTCGTTCTCTCCGCCAGTATCGACATTAATATTTCTTGGGCTTGCTTTGCATTTACATCCTGTTCAATAAATTCTCCTATCTTTTCTGGCATCTTTGATAAATTACATAATCTTATTATCTCTAAAATTTCTCCACGACAGCTTTCGTAGCCTAAACATCTTCCTTGTTCAATTAGATTGTCAATATCTATTGCTTGTATCTCAGTTTTAGTCATATTACTCCTATAATTGTCAATAAATTCTGAAAATGTCGTAATTCCATCAGCAAGTCCTATCTCTATTGCTTTCTCGCCAAAATATAGCCCTGCTTCTGTTGATTTGATTCTTTCCGTGGAAACGTTTCTGTTTCGTGCTATTAGCTGGACAAACATCTCGTATAGGCGGCCTACTTCCTCTTGTAAGCTTTCCAGACTTTCAGACGTTATCGGCTCATGCGGATTTAAATCGTTTTTTCTCTTTCCTGCAAATACTGTGGTATATTTTACCCCCTGTTTTTCATCAAATCCACTTTGATCAACGTGACTTGCTATTACTCCTATGCTTCCAACTCCTGAAGTCCTCGTTACCAATACTTTTTCAGCACTTGACGCTATCGCATACGCCGCAGAATATGCATCATCATTTGCTATCGCCACAATCCTCTTTTTTGTTCTTGCTTCGTAAATAAAGTCAGAAAGATCGAATAAACCGTTTACTTCCCCTCCGGGGCTGTCTATGTCCAAAATTATTGTTTCTACTTCTTCATTTATTAAAGCTTCTTCTATCTCTTCACGTATCTTCTCATATGATGTCATCCCCAACACATCATCAAAAGCTTCTGACTTTTTCGTCAAGATTCCATGTATTGGTATTACTTTTATTCCTTTTTCACTATTTTTTACTGCATGTTTTATATTTTTAAAGATAGGCTGCTTTCCTGTTTGTAGTGACAGTAATTCAAAACTCCTTGGTTCTACCATTACACATCTGTTTAGCCATATTGTTTGTTGTTTCATATCACCTCTTGACTCGCAGTAACGTCAGAATCAAAATTTAATCCCAATTCACTCGCACGTCTTTGGTCCTCAGCAATTTCTTGGTCGATTTCTTCTATATCGTAACCCAGCTCTGATACCACTTCTGACCTACTTTTAAATCCATTCTTACTGCCATTTGCTGCGCTTGCTGGTCTTTCAGCGGATCCACCCAATCAAATCCTTGTGCTATCCATTTTACCTCTTTTTTTGTCCATTCTTCGCCTATATCTAGTTCTCCGGAAAGTAGGGCTAACTCTATCCATCTATCCCACACAGGCCGGCAAAACTGAAATACCATTATGTTATGCTGTAACATTCCGCACCTCCGGCGAAACTCTATTAACCCTGCTC
>BMAO01004461.1:0-35987 GCA_019973975.1 Trichonephila clavata
TGTCGTATGCAAATTTCCCATTCGTAAGACCGCCGTCAGTTATTTATTAGTAAGCATTGCAGAATTCGCGGGTGCCTAAGCAGGTGGTTCATGCATGATGGTACAACAGCCCCTTTTTCGATTCCAGTGTTTAACCACCATTTGTTTCTTGACCTCCATACCCCATAGGTCAGTGCTTCTCAACTTTCAATTTTTACGACTCAATATTCAATCATAATTTTCATCGCGCCCCTCCATACAGTAACAATGTATTGAATTTAATAATACTATACTTCGACGCTGAAGCTACAATACAACTTTAACTTCTTAAGTGCCACCGGCATATACAGATGTCTCACTCAGCCAAAGTATTAAATGCCCCGAACGTCTTTCCGAAAAACGAACTTCTCTAAGGCAATAATATCCATAAAACTATTCCTAAGGCTTTGGAATGTTACAAAAGGACCTCGACAGTAATTTAAAGGATTTACTTATTTCTGAGAGGGTTTAATTATTTATTCCCTTTCACCCCTTCCCCCAATACATCACATACGCAAACCTAAGTGGGAAACGGTGGCATTGGAGAGTGAATCCCGCAATTTTAATCGACAGTTTCGGAATTATTATAAACCGTACAAATTATCAATATAAGTGTAGATTTTGTAAAATTTTATATATGACAAGTCCATGGGTCGCTGTATTGTTAAACTTGTTCTTAACTTAGTATTGTTAAATTAATAATAAAATACATTGCGTAGTAATGATACATTTATAAATGTATTATATGAGTCCAAATGTGTATTTTATATTTATTATTTTAGAATGTATTTTGTTTGTTACTTTCAGTAAATTAATAATTTTGTTTAAGTAATACTTTTTGTTTCTACTTTTCAATATGCTCGGGCCACCCTCATAGGGTTATCACGCCCTTCTAGGGGGCGCGCTCCGCAGTTTGGAGAAACTCTGCCTTAGGTTTTTTCTTCAGAGGACACCTGATTTGTTTGCATAACGCAGTGAATACAGTTGATGATCTCATAGCGCGGATCGTTGTCGCTTCAGCAGACATCCTCTGTGCACCGGGTATGTTTGAAAGCGTTCAGCAATCAGTGGCATAACGTAACCCCACATTGGGAGGGGCCATGGTTCTAAAGGGTCCAAAGTCTGACTCACGCCAAGTACGTATCCTTTGTAAGATCTGGCTTGGGGCGCCAAAACCTGATTTTGCACGGGGCCCTAACACATTCCGTTACGTCAATGTCAGCAATCATTAGTCCATCGGTGTCAGGTGTACAATGATTCTTTGAGGACATAGCTTTGGAATACTTTTTTTTTCTCATAAAGACTTCTCATTATCTTCTCTCTGACGTTAAAAAATTTTGTATTGTCTATATTGTGATTCTGCTTTACGTCAAATAAAGTATTTACTACTTATTTTTTTTGTTTGTTCCCCTCGATGTCTCTCACATCTTTCATAATTATTTGCCTGATTTTCACCAATAAACGGGATTTGTGAATCTACGTTTACGCTAATTTTTCGTGCTTTTGAAGCATCCTAGTTCTCTATCTGAATTTGTTGGTCAAATTTGGCAACACTTTGTGAAGAATCAATTCTTTTTTCCTACATTGGGTGTTGTTTTTTCATGTTACTCGATTCACAAAAAAAAAAAAAAAAAAAAAAAAAAATGAAAACTTCAATGATATATTTATATGAAAATATGCATTTTATGTATAACCAGAAAAAGAAGGAACTCATTGCTCGTTATTAGAATTATTTTTGTTGAAAATAAAAAAAAAAATCGAAATTCATAATATTTTTTAATTAGAAAAGTAAATTTGTACTCCATATTATACAGTATTTATTTAGAAAAATATTTGTATTACATACAGATATTAAACGAAAAATAATCTGCATACTTTCATAATTGTTTGAATAAATATACATTCTATATTAAAGGGTTTCTCTATGTTAAATTTCGAATCAGTTCAGTCTCACATTTTCAAAATTTTATTCCTAACTTCCACCTTTATTTAGTTTTAATAAATATAAGGAAAAGAAACAGTCGGTGAGCATAATAAATATAGGCATCTACCTTATAAGTACGCTTTTTACAATTAATCAGTTTTGAGAGTAAATTAGCTAAAAATCGTACAAATTCAATTCCAAGTTGGAAGATTTTTCTTAAATTTCAATTGAATTAGCTTTAAAAAGCGAGTAAGCATATTAGCTTAAAGCTTCAAAATGATTATTTTCCTCTATCTCCATTTTAAAAAAAATGATTTTGTGATGCTGGAATAAATTTATTTATACATAAGTAAGAAGTATAAATAAATTTACGATCCATTTTTTTATAGTTAATAAAAATGGCCGTAAAAAGTTGAGCACCAAGAATGTTTTACCACGTGGTCTTCCCCTTCCCATCTGACAGCGTTTTCTCAAAAAATCCGCTTACGTCACAGATAGTGATGCTATAGGTTTCTCCAGTAATTTCCAGAAGCATCCATAAGGTCTCCATGTCGCCAACATGATAGCCAAGTAGTCAAATGTGGTCGCCAAAATTTCGCCCATTAGAAATATTATAATTTGTACAACAGCGGTTGGTCAACCGTTAGGCGGACAGGGACCTAATTTCAACAAAAATAAATTTTGAATCACCATTTTATTTACCATCTACAATATGAATCAATTTACATTATGTTTTATTCCTCAAAGTAGATTTGGTACAAGAGAAAATAATCCTGTTAAAATCACACAAAAGTGATAAATATTTCCATTTATCTAATCCTTTTTGTTACGTAAAAAAAGCATTATCTGGGTAATTTTAATTACAGTCTTGGAAATATTTGCGTATTGTAATTCAGCACAAGAAGTTCATATTACACTTTTAATACTAATATAAATAAAACTGAATGCCATCTTATTTGTGAGAAATTCCTGTAAAATTACACATAATTGTCGGAAAATTTTTTCTTAATTTGCTACACAGAACTATTAAGAAAGCACAAAGTAAAAAAAAATCAGTTCTCTCGATTGCATGTATATTTACTTTAATAAAATTAAAAATGAGTAAATCTGATAATGTTATTGAAATACATATTTATACAATCGTTAAGTAATTTTTAAAAAACTCAAAAAACATTTAATTTTTCTTTTTTTTTTAAATTAATGGATTTAGTGGATAACAGAAACAATTTTTTTTAAGGCTTTCATTATATGTGTGTGTGTATAATGACTGTTAGATTTAGTCTATAATGTCATATGACATATGATTAATTTTCTGCAACTGTTTTCGCTCCGTATGCAAATTGCAAAAAATAATTTAAATATGAAAAAAACAAGAGTATTTCAGTTTAACACTAGAATATTTCTCTCTGGATTTTTTAATTTTTAATAGAATCACAGAATTAAAAGCACTTGTGAGTAAAAAAAAAAAAAAAGATGCATAATTTTAATGTTTTAATGTTTATTAGTTAGATTTTCAAAATGTTTATCAATTTAACACATTGTGTTCTTTATTGTTACTTTTTCTGAATTTAGGCTTTTATAAATTGTTCTTATTGGGTATTTCTTTCGAATATCCCTAGCAATTGGATAATATCTAAATATGTTTTTAAGTTTTTTACTAATAGTTTTAACATAAAACATATTTTAAACTTCTTTTCTCTATATATAGCATATATTCCAACAAATCAAATTTTATTTAAACGTCAGAAATTAAGGTTTTTCAATTTTATTTATTTAAGAGGAGGAATTTGTTTTAATGCAAAATTTAAAAAGGAAAACAAATATTCAAAAATATACTAGCTTTTGATTTAAAATAAATAAAAATAATTATTGATTTCTCAAAGTGATTTTATCAAATATTGTTTAGTGAATATTAAATTTAATATATATATATATATATATATATATATTATATATATATATGTTGTGTTTTTCGAGTGAACATCGAGACATTTTATTTTAACCGTCTTTATTCCATGAGATCATTTTGTAATCTGATTGTAAGCGAGAGAGAATGTGTTAAAACTCAAGAGTCCCAGACCTCACAAGAGCCAGATGTCTGTGTTCAAGTACATTCCTTAATGAACATGTATATTTGAAATACTAGGTAATAAAAATTAATGGTAGGAGCAGCAAGATCTTTTAAGGCCATGTGTTATCCATTCCCGGACTGGGTAGAAAATTTAATACTTGAAGGGTAATACTTAACGGGAATTTAAAATTTAATACTTAACGGGGAAATAAAAGTTAGAAATGGACTAGGGAGTTAATTTTAGATCTAATTTAATTATCCTTACATATATTCTTTATTAGTGTGTTGATTTTATGAACTGATTTTAATTGCAAGAATTTAAATATATTTCAAAACTTTTATAAAAATCTCGAATTGCAATATTATTACTTAACAACATATTACATCATATTTTTATGTTCTAATATTTTTCAAACTTTTATCATAAATATTATTTTTGAACTAGAGGGAAGGGTTACCCCTGTTCGCTTAAGGTGGACCAATTCCAATTGTACAAATCATACAACTGTTTATTCTCATTGCTCAAATTGTAAAACTGTAATAAACATGTAATATGCAGTTCTAACTGTATATTCTCAAGCAATGTCGCTCACATTGTAATGACGTTTCAATGGAAACCTGGCGAAATATTGGCGATGTAGTAGTTAGCAACATTTTCGGTGACTAAATTTGGCGACTTGGTGACCACATGGATGCTTCTGGAAATTTCTGGAGATTTCTATAGCATCACGATCCAGATTTATTGAGAAAACGCTGGAAGGGGGGGGGTACATCTCAGTTTATCGTTCTTGGCACTCCTCTCGAATTAAACTTTTTTTTTGCGACCCAATTTTACTTTACCCTATGTATAAATAAATTTATTGCAGCATCACGAAAAACATTTATATATATATGGAGAAAAGAATGCTTGCAAGCGTTATATATATAAAAAAATCGTATTTGTTCATTTTACTTCCAGTAATTTTTCTGTCGGTATTATTCAAAATGTTGTTATATTTTTTTAATAAAGTAAATGACATTTCGATTTATGTGCATTTCTCAAAAGGCAGCATAAATATAACGAAATCATGAAACTGTTTTTAAGCAGGGAATATAACTAAAAATAACATTTTGAAATTTCAAATTTGTTAAGAATTTTATTTAAATTTTTTTATAAATATAGCAATTTTTATGTTTTACAGAAATTAAACCAGCTTAAAAATACCTTAAATGTCTACATGACAAAAATGTATACTTTAACTTAAAATCATAAACTGTTCTAAAAAATCAAAAACCAAGCATATAAGGATCTATTGCCTTAAAAATCTTCAACAAATCCCTTTACATTTTAGGAATACAAACTCGTAACAAACTGAGAAGAAATAAAAGACCAGTTCCAGTAGGGAAAGCTGACACTTTTTCTTTGAAACCAGCCTTCTTTTTCAGTATAAAATACGTATTGTCGTCGTCAAAAATTGAACTGAGCAGAAAATTCACGTCATTTATCGCAGAAGACTATTTTTCCCTTATCGATTCACTAGTGGATGATGTCTTTTTTTAAAGAAGTTTCGTATAACTCAGAAGAAAAAGTTGAACTGTATTTTTCGCCCTATCCTTTACAAGCTTTTGTATTTTTTTCGCTTTTCACGCGGCATTATATTCCGTTTAATGTCAGTAAGTATATGCAAGATATACTTTTTTTGCCTACTTTTTTATCTTAGCCCACATATACTGCAGCTGTGTCTTACAAGATATTCTAAACATAATTTAAACTTTAGCCGAGGACATTATTTCTACTTCGACGACCTCTCACGTTGAATATATGCACTAAAAAATGCTACGCCTGATGATTTGGAAGAAAAATGCGACATTACACTGTTGATTAGGTCAGGGGCGATATTTCAGAGCTTATCGGTATCTACTTTTTTATTTGCGTTTTTCCGCATAAAAGCCTAATTTGCTCAAACTTAACTTTTGAGGTGCTTAAACGTTTCAAAAACATTTTTCTACTTGCTTACATTTTTTTTTCTTTCAGATTTTCTGAATTTGTTTTATTTTGCTTGGAGAAATATGTATATTAGTTGATTTTGAAGAAATTTTATATTGCAAAAGTGAATAGTTATATAAACAAATATTTATTTGTTAGGTTTATGTATGAAAGGATTTTCTCGCATACACACATAATTATTTAAAAAATATTTTTACTTTAAAATCTTAGAAAATGTGAAACATCTAATAAATAAATATTAATTTAGATAAAAAAAAATGTATTTTGATTATTCAAAATAAAACAAAGAGTTGAAATAATTATTTTAAAATTTATTTTTAATTTCATTTTGTTGGTAAAACAAATCAAATAACTATAGTAAAAATCGAGTGGAAAATGGGCTCTCACGCTAGTGTAATGACAATAGACAAAACATCATACAAATCACCCTTTTCTTAATTAAGAAAACCAATGTAGAAATATTTAAAATAATTTACAGAAAACTTTCAACTTTAGTAGAAGCTGTCTCTGTGCGACCCTTTTTTTATGTGATTTTATTTTCATGCGATCTTTTTTATACGGTATATGAATTTCAGCTGCTTTGGTAACCCTGTTATTTTTCTTTTATCAATGCATATATATACACTTCAAGACGTCTGTTAAATTGTTATAAACAGTCTTCTGGCAATACACGATCAATGCTTTCTCTTAATGTGTGAGCTGCACTTGCTCGATTGAAGACGAAGTAGTCAATAACAGTGCCCTTATCAATAATTTTGAAGGATAAAAAAGAACCGGATTCTTTGAGAGTGGATAAAATACCTGCTGGAAAACAGCTTTCCAACAAATCGGAAAAGCATTTTCTTAAAATAGGTGCCAATTCCGAAAGGAATTAGAAATTTCAAAAAGAGCCTCGTTCATGCACATATCTGTTTATCTTGACGTTTACAAGCAACAGACCAACCAACCGTCGAAGGAAAAAATTATCACTTACTGTAAGGTGCCAAGAAATAAATCAATTGAAATTATATCTTCAACTGACGCAAAAACGATTTTTAACTTATCCATCATAGAAAGATGAACGCTTTAGATTACTGTATACTAGTAGCAGTAAGTTATGTATGTGTAATTTGAAAACTTTTCTATGCATACAACAAGAAATCAAATGTTCTTAAAATGTTTTCATCTGTAGTTTTGCGATTTAATTTGCTTGGGAGCACTTTCTCATAAATTTCGTAAGTAATTGTCGTGTTTTGTAAGTGAGACATTTTTTTAATGTGCGGTCTCTCTCCACCGCATAAAAAGAAATTCTGTAGTATGTTTTCAAAGTTGTTTGTTATAGATAAGTATTTATTAAATTTTCGAATACTTTTTTTGTGCGATTTCTTTTTTTGTGGTCCCTATTTACTGCACAAGAACAGGTTTTACTGTATATTTTATAGATAAATACTGCTTTTCAAGAGGTCAATTTTCATTATTATGCATTCTTTTTCTATATATAAATTTATTTATTAAAAATTATATATTTTTTTGGAATTCTGAAATACAAACATTTTAATTTCCTGATAAATACACAGTTGAAATTTTTAATGACATTGAAAACAAAACTACAGTTAAGTACAACTCTTTACCGCTGCCACATTATTTTAAATATAAAAAAAAATACTTTCGCTTTTGATATGAATTTTTATGTAATTTTCAAAAGGATCTTAGTTATGATAAAATTTTCGTAGGGTTTTCTTCGATGTCAATATTCTAAGCTAAGCGATTCCCCCCTGTATACATTACAAGTACATCTACAAGGATTGTTCGGATGAAAAGGTACGAAACGACGTCTTGATTTCGTCTTTCGAGTTGAAGTGTTTCCGTTTTAGATGTTTTTCTGGGGATCAAACTCGGGGTAATCATAGCGCGACATGTCCGGTCTGTAGGGTGGATGGTCAAACGACCAGTTCCGGGTGTGTGATTCTAGAGACATGTGAAAGTGCGTTATCATGGAGCAGAAAAGCACTCTCCGTGGCGTTGAATGATGTGGCAGTTTTAAGACCTTCTGCTGCCTATCTCACTGTTCCTTAATCGTCTAATTTTGTAATGTGAATGCCATCATGTTCTCACATGCTCTGCTATGTCAGTTGGAAGGAGTTGTTTATAAGAACCTCTGCTGTTTCCAGCGCATGCAGATGCCCGAGAAAACTCAGATCAACGCCGGTGACTGCATTCTCATCTCTAGATGCCTTGCTACGTTTTCCCTCAGAAGCATAGGCAAATTTGTTAACTGTTACGTTGTTACAACATTTAGTACCTTTTAATTTGTCCACTCCTTATTTTTTTTTGTATATGTGTATGTATATACACTACTGACCATTAAAATTGTTGCACCAGGAAGAAATGCAGATAGCAAAACGGTATTTATTGGACAAATATATTGTACTAGAATTAACAAGTGATTAAATTTCAAGAAATTTCGGTGCATAGATCGTGAGAAATCAGTACCCAAAACTCCAGCAGTAATAACAGCACTTATAAGCCTGGTCATTGAGTCAAACAGGGATTGGAAGGCATGCACAGGTACAGATGCCCACGAAGCTTCAACAAGATGACAACAGCTCATCAAGCGTTGTGACTGGCGTATGATGACGAAACAGTCACTCGCAAACATGGGCCAGACGTTTTCTATTGTCGAGACATCTGATGAACGTGCAGGTCAGGGAAACAGCCATTTTCCGTATTAAGGAAGGTCCGTACAGTACCGTTAACATGCATTATCCCGCTGAAAAGTAACGTTAACTGTTCAAAGTACCCTTACTGTGAACAAGAGATGACCGAGACGTGTATCCAATACACCCCCGTATCATCATGCCAGGTGATGGACTAGTATGACAATGACAAATGCAAAATTCCAATGTGCGTTCACCACGATAATGCTGAACACAGCTGCGACCATCTTGATGATGTAAACAGAACATGGATTCATCTGAAAAAATGATGCCTCGCCGTTCGTGTGCCCAGGTTCATCGTTTACCACACCATTGAAGACGCTCCTGGCTGTGATGCAGCATCAAGGGTAGCCGCAGTCATGTTCACCGAGCTGAGAATCCGTGCTGCTGAAAAGGTCGTCGAACTGTTCGTGCAGACACTTATTGTCTTGCAAACCATCCCAATTCTTGGCTCAGGGCTCGTGACTGCCCGATCGATTAAGGCCTTGAGGGTAATATGCCTATCTTCTCAGCTGCTAGTGATAGGGGGCCGTTGAGATCCAGCACGGCGTTCCGTATTACCTTCCTGAACCCATCGATTCCATGTTCTGCTAGCAGTAATTGATCTCGACCGACGCGAACAACAATACTGCGATACGATAAACCGCAATCCCGTGCTACGCTATAATTCCACCTTTATCAAAGTCAGAAACGTTCTGGTAGACAATCCTGCTTCTTACACGAGGCATCACAACATGTATGAGAAACTGACAGAACAGTTTCCTCATTTAAACACATTATAGGTGTCGCAATCGTTGCTTCTTTTTCTGAATGCTCTGAAAAGCGGATCATTTGCATATCACAGCACCTTCTTCCTGTTTAAATTTCACGTCTGTAGCATTTTGCCTTCTTGATGTAGCAGTTTTAATGGTCTGGTGTATATTATTTTTAAAAAAAATCATTTGGTGACGGATCTATACGCGTCATCTAACTAACTCCTTGGGAATTACTTTAGGGAAAGAATTATTTCAACCAACTTTCACCGAAGATAAGAAAACGTGATTATCCAAATTAGGTTTAATATATATGTTACCTGAAAGACCGAAATCAGAGAATGTCGGCATTCACCGGTGAATGTCAACAAACACCAAATTCGATGAAAGATCGAATATTTCATTACATTCTTGTACATTCGGACCCTCACAGGTGTATGTCGACAATCACAGATATGCTCTGGTGGAGGTCGAAAAGAGAGGAGCTTAAATCTCTTTCACGGTCCCTGATGTCGACCGTCGTCGTACAGATAACCGAAATGTGTTAGCGGTTGTTGTTGGAATAGAAGACTCCGACTTCTGTAAACTTGAAAATGAAAGTGGTACCCTCAAGCAGCTTTACACACGTAATCAGTTCGATATTTGTTAAGAATAGCTCCTTTTCATAGATAAGATTTCTTTTCAAGAAATTTCGCTGAGAGAAGCAGCTGCAGTTAATTCGAGAACCGGTGGGCAAGGCTATACACGCTGTCATTGCCAAAGGAAGTGTTCCACAAATAAATGCAGTTGTAAAAGCAAGGGCCTCTTGTGCAATTCAAAGTGTCATAATAGTTTAAGTTGTTGCAATAAATAAGATTTGATTCACATAATTTAGTAAGTTTTTTATTACTATTATTTTATTTTCTCATTTAGAGCGTACTGTATAATTAAGTAAGTTTTTTACTTCTATTATTTTCCTTTCTCATTTTGAATGTACTGTATAATTAAGTAAGTCTTTAACTTCTATAATTTTCCTTTCTCATTTTGAAAGTACTGTGTGTTTTAAGTTCTTAGTTATTCCTCTCAGAAAGAGAGGCGAAAAATTTATCGCGACTGAATTACGGAGAAAAAAATATAAATCTCGGACATGTTCAACATTCACGATTAGTGCATGGTGAATGTCGAAATTCACCGGTGAAAGTCAGAAATAAGGGTATTTAGCAAATATTTCGGACATACACCAAGCGACTATGTGTTTGTTGACATTCACCGGTGAATGTCGACATTCTCCAGATTTCGGTGTTTCACCGTAACATATATATTCTGTATTCGTAAGTTTAAGGAGTTAGGGAAGTCAGAATCGAAGATTAGTAAAGAGAGAATTGAAGATGACTGAAGTGAGGATAGCTCGGATGTGAAGTGAATTAATGAGAAGCGAGCAAGCCAACGTAAACAGTTTAAGGATGTGTGAATTTAAAATCTCTAAGAAGAGCTCAAGCCAACTATTAGTGTTCAAGGCCTCATCTAATGGATAAGGAATTGTAAGAGTTCAGGAACTGTGCTTATAGTTTAAGTAGAAGTTAGAGAGAGAGCTAAATTGTTAGCGCACGTCGTAGGTAAAAACGAGCTTGTATAAGTTATCGTAGGAATATAATTAAATGATCGTATATATAATCCCCACGCTACCTTGTCTCACCTCAGTCTTCTAAGTGTTGATCACATTTATCTTAATTAGATTATTATTGTGTATGTGTTGAATATTGTGACAAATAAAGAATTTTAGTGAATCATGTCGTCTGATCAATTAGTTCCTCCCACACAACTAGCCGGGTTAGAGGGAAGAAGGAATAATACTTCCTTACACATTTTATGGAAAACTTTTGAAAGTATGCTAAATTATATTGATATTTCAATAAAATGCAAGATAAAAAATACATTTTTAAATACAAGAAATATAAACTTGAATGTACATACTAGAAAGGAAAATGTATTTATATACTTTAGTAAATATTTTTAATACGCTTAAAAATGTTTTTATATCCTACATGGATAGTTATGGGACACATTTATTTTATTTAGAATTTTAAATTTGTTTTATAGAAAAAGTAACCTAAATATATTCCAAAATACAAGGCATTCATAGTATTTCTTTGGTTTTTATCTAAAGGCACTCATTCCAAAACAAATAGAATTTAACTGCCGTTTCCCTTTTCCCTGAAGTCTCCAAAAGAAATCAGGTTGTCTTAAAACTATTCCCTTAAAAACAAAAGCAGAATTTCGGATGAAGCTTCGCAATATCGATTGATTTATTTTGTAATGCAAATGCACAACGATCAGAATTTTTTTCTTCTTTTTGCGTTTAAGGAAAAAAAAGTTTTTTAAGTTTAATTTTCCGTGAAAGGCTATTTTTTTCATTGCATTTTTTTTCTCTATACTTCTAAGGTTGTCGTAATCTTTGCTTTCAGTTGAGAGTTAAAATTTTACTATAATGGTTCTGTTGAGATTTGTTTATTTTTGTGCAGATAAAAGAGTTTTGAAACCAAATGATGCAAAACTAAATGATATACATTGTTTTTGCATTTTTCGCTATTCTTCTTTCTGGCTTGTTTAAGCTTTATATCTTTATTCTTAACGTAGATTTCCAATATATTTCTCTGTTGCTTTTGTTTCTTTATTGATGTAGCTTTTGGAAAACTATTAATAAAGAATAATGAGCCAATAATTCTATAGATTGCTGAATATTTTTCTGAATTCGTCAAGTTATTTTTAATTTTAAGATAAACGAATTATAATACACTCATGCCCATAAATTAAGGATAATTCAGAATCACACAGAAATTGAACTCTAAAATAAAAAATTTCACCTGTAGAATTATCACACACATCTTGAAGAAGAATATGCAAATTACAGGAAACCACCAGATGGCACGGTAAATACGTCACAATGACGAGAGTGTAAGAGAGGGGTATATAGGGAATGGTGGCAAAGCAGTAAAATTGTTCACAAGCGCATTAAAAGCCTTTCAGTGCAATAACCGCATAGTTATGGCAGAAAGGAAGCATTTGGATGATTTTTTACGTGGTAGAATTATTGGACGACTGGAATGTGGACGTATCCAGCTGGAAGTATCCGAGGAACTTGGAATCGCTCAGAGTGTCATCACCAGGCTTTGGCAACGATTACAAGATAATGGTAATGTGAGTAGATGTTACAGCACAGGTCGCCCCCGAGTTAAAACGCCGAATGAGGACCGGTATTTGGCAGTTACTGCCAAAAGAAACAGACGGAGCACAGCATCAGACCTGTCTCGTCAGCTCTCTTCAGCTACCGGTACAACAGTTTCAAGGCAGACCGTGTACAGACGCTTAGGGCACATTGGTCTATATCAGGGGTGGCCAACCTTTTTAGGAAGCGTGCCACAATCTGATAAAAAAAGTTACGCGTACCACTTCTAACTTCTTCACCAAACTAAAAAATATACAAAAGTGAAAAGATGTTACTTATAGGCTTATTATGAATTATTTACACTAAAAAACATATTTTTAAATGCAAGTTTTATTTAGTGAAATGTAAAAAAAAAATGTTTAACAAATGAAACAAAAGTATAAACTTATATATTTTATTGTAATAAATTTTTACATGATCAATCAGTTAGCTTTGGTACAAAATAAAAATAAGGAACTGAAAAATTTAATTTTAAATGATTATTAAGCAGTCAGTACTTTCTTAAAGTGGCTTTTGAATTTGTAGTTTTTTACTAAAGCATCTATATTTGGATAAGTTCGTGAAGATGCTAACAAAATTAGGTGTTTTTAGGAGCATATCAGTTAATTTTGAGCGATATTTTGATTTAATTACGTTTATAAAAGAAAACATTTCTTCCTAAATATATGTTGATCCAAACCTACAACAAATATCTGACAGCTAAATCATGTAAATTTGGAAAATTGCTTGGTTGCACAAATTTCCAAAATTCGATGTAGTTCGGATCATTTGCGGTTAAAATAATTTCCTTATATTTGTTTTTCAGAGTA
Organism: Trichonephila clavata; assembly: GCA_019973975.1. Classification (NCBI taxonomy): domain Eukaryota; kingdom Metazoa; phylum Arthropoda; class Arachnida; order Araneae; family Nephilidae; genus Trichonephila; species Trichonephila clavata. The sequence continues at coordinate 13,463 of BMAO01004461.1, forward strand.
ATATGGTGCTGGTAGGTCAATAATTTCATATTGTACCTGAGGTGGGTAACAATTAATGTCTTGAAATAAATCGAAAAAGTTCATTATTTTTGTTATCTTTAAAATCCTCAAACCTAGCACTGAAAGACTCATGCAAAATGGATATTAAATTTTTAAATCTATCATAGTTCGGGACATTACTAACTTTGGAAGATAATTCCTGCATGTGTGAATGGGAAATAAGTTAATTTTTCTCTTAAAAATCTAGACAAAAAAGCAAAAGTTTGTTCACAAAAGAAGGTATATGACCAACTAGGGTAGGAAAAATACAATTCTTCCCTGTAATCTTAAATTTAAATTGTTTAAATGTTCCATTATATCGGTAAGAAAAGCTAAACCCTACAGCCAATTTTCACTCCTGAGGAGCGAACATTCACTGGGCATTTCATCGTTTTCTTCCAGATATTCTAAAACACATTCCCTCAAACTCCAAACTCTTGCAAGTGAACTAACTGCCTTTGGAAAGCCAGCTCACATTACAATGAAGGAGTAACCCGCCATTTTTTTCAGCTTCTTGAGGGAAAAGCGCATGAAATATTCGTCGATTCAGAGCACGAGCTCGTATTTTGTTGATACAGCGCACCACGGGGTCAACAACGAAAGACAAGTTTAAGTCCTTGGCACAAAGAGCTTCTTAATGAATAAAACAATGATACTTGAAAACTTTTCTTTCCAAATATTTTTCAAGAAATGCAACAAAATCTTTTATTTTGCCACCCATGCAAGGCGCTCCATCTGTGCAAACACTGTCTAATTTTGACCATTCTACTTTGTTAACTTGAATTACATTTACAAGTTCCTTAAAAATGTCTTCCCCAGGTAGTTGGCGCAAATCAAGAAGTTCTTCCAAAGTGTCAAAATTATTGTAATTATTGTTAACTAAGTACAAAGAAAGTTCATAAGAAGCCTTCACCATGGTTTCCATTTCGTCATTTCTCTTCTGGAACAAAGATTGTTGGCCAGCAAAAGATTTCTTTTTTTTATTGATAAATTCCGTTCGCAAATTTGATCCAACAAGATATTTGCTGTTAAAATCACTATGCAGTTGTTTGAAATGACGGTTCAAGTTAAATTTTTTTGAAACTGCTATACAAATTCCACACATCAAGCAAATAGGCTTGGAAGCATTTTGATGTGTTAACACGTATTGTTCTTCCCAGACAATTTTAAAATCACGTGCTGCAATATCCTCTTCATAATTTCTTTTCGATGTCGAAGGTTTACTTAAAAACATACCGAAAATAAAAAAAAATTAAACAGCTACGCTAACATTAAAATCTAAAAACAATTTTAGAAAAGGAAAAAAGCTTAATATCTTACTAAGCAGAGTTCAGAATCACCTGAGTCTGACAGCTAGTAAAAATTAGCTAAGCTACAAATTTTCTAGGCTCCAAATCCAGCATTCTGATTAATCATGGATGCAAGTTCTCACTCCCTCTGCTTTATAAAGCGGTTACTTGGTGCAGATAGAATCACTATTGCGGTATCAACAACTGCTCCCCTAATATATTGCAGAATTACTCTTGACATTACAGAAATTGTAAATAGCCAACACCTTTGGAAAAACCTTTTTATCTGACATCACGCTGACAGCTATAGAAACTTGACTTTAGGACTGCAAGGGGAAGCTAAAATTCGAATAGAAATCGGAGATGTTAAAAAATAACCGTCCCCGAGAGAGGGTGACTTTTTAAGCAGATTCGACCGTCCGAGAGAGAGAGAATTTGTTTTTAGTCTCACGTTACTCAACACTTTTCTCGGAACGTTACAATGCTGTGGAATTGTAAGTTTTAGAGCATGATCTCATTTTTGGCGCTATACTGAAGAAAAGAAAAAAATCTTGCTTAGCGCCTTTAAAATCTCACGCTGAAAATTTCTGTTTATTACGTATTCTCTTCATGATAATTTGCTATTGTAATTCTAATAATTCAGTAATCTATTCATAAAATATTTGTAATTTTTCAATAAGACTTCGCGCGCCACAGTTACGACTTCCGTGTGCCACGGGTAGGCCACCCCTTGTCTATATGCTCGTAGGCCTGTCAGATGTGTTCCCCTTGCCGCAACTCACTGTCGCCTGCGATTAACCTGGAGCAGAGAGCATGCATTGTGGACACCGCAACAGTGGTCTTGTGTGATGTTTTCCGACGAGTCCAGGTTTAATTTGCAGTCTGATTCTCGCCGGAATTTCATATGGAGTGCTACAGGTACCCGTTACCACCAAGAAAACACCGTTACGGTGGTGCAGGATGGCTCGTTTGGGGAGGAATTCTTCTTGGTTCCAGAACTCACCTGCATGTTCAGAGTGTAACGATGACAGGCCACATCTATCGGGATGTCATTCTGGAACAACATGTACGTTTATTTCGGGCGCCATGGGTGCTGAATTTCTGTTTATGGATGACAACGCCCGTCCTCACCGTGCAAACATTGTAGACGAATGCCTTCAATTGGAGGATATCACCCGTATGGATTGGCCAGCCTACTCACCGGACGTGAATCCAATTGAGCATGTGTGGGATATGCTTGGCCGACGAATTACAGCCCGTCAACCCCCTCCCACCTGTCTACCGGAACTTCGGAGGGCATTGCTTAATGAGTGGTGTAATATTTCTCAAGATCAGATTGATAATTTGATACTCAGCACGCGTAGGCGTTGTAAGGACTGTATTGCATCGTCCGGGAGACATACTCCGTATTAACCATCATACTAACCATGTTATACTGATTTTTGTAAATAGGTTCTTTTTTTAAATTTGCTCCAGAGTGTAAAAATCGTAATTTTTATTGATTATATCAAACATATAGCATCTATTTTGCTCTTTACCTTTTGTTTAATAAATATACTTTACAAATAAGTCAAATTTGTTTTGCTTCTGTCTCTTTCTTTTGCCTGAACTTCATTATCTTTAATTTATGGACATTAGTGTATATTCAGCCATTTATGAGATTCATTATTAATTTATTTTGAATCTTATCCGTAACGCAATTCTGAAGAAATTGTTGAAAATAAAGTTGTGTGTGTGATTTATAGGTAGCAAATTTATTTTTTTAATAAGCATGAATAACTTCAGTTTCTGCCTTTATATATGATTATACAGGCAGTATAGGGCCAACTAATCACCGTAGAACATGAGGTCGCAAACCACGTTTAGTCTGTGAAAACTGCAAGAATAGAATCCGTCGGCAGGACGATGAGTCAAACGAAAGCGGGGACCTCAGTCACGCAAAATACCTTGTTTTCCTAGAGCACGTCCTTCAGGATTTGCGACAGAAATAATCGACCATTTCGCACCAGGACATTTGGTTCATGCTCGAGGATGCACCAGCACATTTTTCGATTTTGAGGCGTAGCCACCATGTCTCGGGAGGTGGAATGGAAGCGGTGACGTACTTGCGTATTATCGCAACCGTATCGGCGACATTATACGAAAAGAACCACATGATTGCCAATTCAACGTGTACGCCACATAGGAAATCAGGGTTGCCAACTTAGCGAGTTATCTTGAAGGTTAGCACTGTTGCGATGGTACGTATAAGTACCATATAAACATGTATATTATCTAATATAATCTTCATAAATAATTTATGTATAAATAAATATTCTTGAATAACTAGAATAACTGACATTTAAATGGTATATACTCATTATAAATTTTTAATAGTGTGTACTAACTTTAACATTGTCCTTTTTAGAAAATGGGTGAAATAATTAAATCCACGGATGAATGTGTGATCACGATAAAGTTGAACTACTTAACGTTCACATGCGAAAATGTTTTAAAAAAACGTGGTGCATCCGAATAATTGCCAAAAATAAATCAGAAATTTTCACTTCTATCATGTGGTTATAAGTACACAAGTAAATTCTTTTTTAAGTTATAAAATTTGTAATACATAAATACCTTCATGTTCACATGATGCAAAACATGTGGCAGAAGTGTTGTCTTTGTCGCACAGAAAATATTCTGGTCTTTTCGAGGAATTTAAATGACCCACGGGAGATTTGATTAGTTCTTTTATTTTGGCCGGTGATAAGAAAAAAATACCCTCACATGTGTAAAGAAAAGGACATTTTTTAACAACAGTCCACTGTTTAATTCAACGCTGATCTTTTCAGCCTTCAAAAGATAAATGGTTAAAGCTATTTTGTTCTTTTCTCTGCTATTTGTTTTGAAGAATGTCTGGGTAAAAACGAGAATCAAATTTATTTTTTTCTTTGTTTGACAAGTTTTGTCTTCGTTGATTGATACATTGAAAGCGAAATTGAAACCTCGAGTCAATTCCAGGGAAGGGAAATAACAAATGAAGAAGGATTCCAAATGAGGAAAGTTTCAACCATTAGAAAAGACTATAAAAGGGCTTTTGGTGACACCCGCGCTCCGCTGGACACTTTAAAAAATGTTTTTGTATATTCTTTGCTTTCATTTAAAGAAGTGCTCCAACAAAACCATTTATAGGTTGCTGTCATTTCTTTCTTTTCAACAAAGTTTTCATGATTTTCCGCATCCAATTCCTGAAGATCTATTTCTGTTAATTGTGAAATCTGAAGGAAATTATTTTCGAATATTGATGGAAACTACTGGTAACAGGAAAAATCTCGTTTGTAGTAAAATAAATAGTAAGAACGGAAAGTATTTTTATTTTATTACTGTATTTATTCGAATCGAAGCCATTGATTCTAAGCTGCACCCAAAATTCTCAATCCGTTTCTTTGGAAAAAAATAGCAGTGCAAAGTGGTTTCTCGATGTTTGATATTTAGGAAAGTAAAAAGTTCAAAAGAGAATTAATTAGAAGTGAATAATTTATTCATTTTGTCAGTATCAAGAACTTTTAAATACATTAATGAACTTATAATTGCTCAAGCGGTCAATATAATTTTCAATTTTTTAGCCTTCGATTCTAAGCCTCACCTGATTTTTAGTAGAATTAACATAGGAAAAAATCTGGCGGCTTAGACTCGAATATATAAATACGGTCTTGTGTTCTACATCTTATATGTAAATGTGTGTTTCTATGTTACTGTATGTATTCTAATGTTAACACGTAACTTCTTCGTAGTTGGTACTTTTGACACTTCCAACAAAATTCAGTTTGAATTTTCTTATTTTTTATTCCAAAGAAAGATATATTGTTCGATAAATTTGTGACTTTTTAGGCAATAAAAGAAAACATTATTAAAAATAAATTAAATTAAAATAAAGGAAAATAAGGATTACGTTGTATATAATGACACACCTCTGGAAATTATAAGATTGAAATAAATTGTTTTATTTAACACTTAACGAATCAGTTCCATGAATATCTAAAATATTTTACAGAATCAAAGTATGTGCAATAAATTTCTAAGCAGACAAGAAAAGAAAAAAAAACTAGTTTGGAATTTTTTTTTCAAATTGATTAATTTCAAATTGGTTACTTTTCCCTTGGAATTTATCTTCTGAATACCTTCCATTTCGTGACCTTTCATTAGTTAGTGACAGTTATTTCCACTCTTCGTTTAAAAAATCAATCAATTAATTAATCTGTAACATTAATTAATTAATTTAGTTAGCATTTGTGCATTCCTCTGGTGAGTGAGTGTCATTTTTAACACGGTCAAGTGATGAGGGAAACAGCTGAGCGGTCTTCATTTTCCCACAGCGCTAACGTGACTATTTTTAACATCGACAGATTTAACATTCATCAGGATAGTATCCATGATCTAAAATGAGGCAATGATTTCGTGATCCTGATTACTAAGATAACGATGCCCTCAACATTGCTTGGGATTTCAACGTAAATATCATTCAGATGGTGAAGAATGATTTATACATTCATTCACAAATAAACAATAGAACACGTAATCGTCGATTTGAAGGCATTAAAAACGTGTTCCCCAAGAGCGAAAGGAAAAACAATTCTATTTAGGACTATAATTGCGATTTTTGTAACTCCGAACTTACTACTTGCCAGACATGATGCGTTATTGTTGACCTAGGCAATGAGAAAATAGTAAGGTATAGAAATTGGAAATATGTAGCCCTTTTAAAAACATTTCAAATTTGGTATCCTCTTCATGTGTATTCGTTTATGGAATACTGGACCCTCATGCAAGATCCTCTGATTCACTGCCGTAACGTACAACCCCTGCATCTACCGCATCAACGGGAGAACTGGGACGTCTTAAGGCACGGTGTACCTAGGCCCGGGTCCAAGCCTCGTCCTCGGTTGGGGCCTCGTTTCGTTCTTAACTTAGGTTAATAAGATCATGATCTGAAGAATTTTGAATATTAGTCACGTAAATATTCTCTGAAAACCGATAATTTCAAACTGCACATGCCAACAGGCTATAGTGGTTTGACTGCATTATTATGGGAGAACCGCTGCCCATGCCTAGGTCTAATACCATAAATAACCAATCGACTCATTTATTCGAAATAAGGCCATTGGTCGAGCTGATTTGTGCATAGATTGTGAGCTATACACATTTATTTGTTTCAAATTACCGTTTGTACGAGTATCCAAAATTGGGTGCTATATACTGTCTACTTTGAACGCTCACAGATCGGGCCTATTTTTACATAGAGGCTCAAGGCCTCAAAGATCTTCAGATGTCTATGAACCCAGGGCCTCAAAATGGCGTAAGACGTCCCTGCGAGGGAGAGGCACAGATTCTAGGGCAGGGATGGTGAATCAGGAGCACGCGTTCCATGAATGGCCGTGGGAGAATATTTTGGGCACTCCAGCAATCATAATGGTTTGGATTTTATTTGAAAATAACAAAGTTCTCTTTGATGTACACAAACAAACGCTAGGAATCTGTCTCGGGGAGCACACTCGTTGGTTACTGTCTTTCTTTAGTTACTTGCTGGACTTCAGTTGTTTATGATGCAAAATTTGTCTGCGCATAGTGTAGTCAATTTCGTAAGTTTAAAGTTTTTTTATATTATATTTACGATTTTTTAAGTGTTATTTAACATGGTAGTTCAGCAAAAGAACGAAGAGATCAAAGTAGTAAGTGTAACAGAGAATTTCAAACTTGGTGAATCTAGAAGTATGGCATTATTAGTAAAGGCGACAATGAGGTGTGTGTTTTATGTTCTGGAACTTGGTATGCAGATCATTATCTTTAGAACGGCATTTTGAAACAAATCGCAAATCCTCTTGTCAAAAGAGTGAACCACAGTAAAAATAATTATTTACTTAGAAACCATTTAGCAGATGACTCCAATCCAGCATGCATCCTGCTAAAAGTAACATCTTACAATCTTAATATATGTATTTGTCATCTAATCTGCAACAACAGAATTTATACTAATGTTATTTTAATTTGAATTAACGTATAACTAAAACATTTGCAACTATAGAGTGGAAAAGGTATTTTTCCTTAGTAAATATAGAGTTTGAATTGTTAGTATTTAGCCTTATTATTTTCCCAATAATCACAAGTCAAAATATTTGACGGCATGCTATACCTCATTAAACACTTCTTTATAAAAAAAATGGCACGTTGATCCATAGAAGCTTGCCACCCCTGTTCTAGGGGTCTAAAGACCAGGGAAATCTTAAGATGGGCAACTGGCCAGGGCCTGGGCCAGAATGGGACCTCGTCTCGTTCTTAACTCAGCCATAATACGATCATTATTCGAAAATTCTACGGTCAAATGCTTATGCCCCGTTGTATTCTCCCAAAAACTAGGGATTTCGGACAATATGTCAACTGACTACATATGATGACTGTCATTTATGTTTAGGCCTAGGCCCACCACCATACACCATCATTACATATTCAGTCAAAAGGCAGCAGTCGGTCGAGCGGTTTGTAAGATTGCTAGTCATGCACATTTTTTTTGTCGATTTATTGTTTGTACGACGATTTGACGACATATGTATATACTGTAAACTTTTAATAGTCATAGGTGTGGGGCTTACATTTGTGTAAGGGCCCCAGGACCTACTTTTTGCTTAGAGGCCCAGGGCCTCACGAAGTCTTAAGATGTCCTTGCCAAAGACTGTCTGACGCCAAGTACTTATTTAATCAGTTTTTAAAACAATAAAGACAAAACCTGACTTTGCAGTGGCGCCCAAAAAATTCTTCATTACGCCACTGCTCTGATTGGAAACTTCACCACTAGTTACTGATACGGAGTTAATTAGATTAAACCAATAAACGCTTCTCCGATTCCGATCAATAAAATCAATCAATCATTCTAAAGAGGAACCAATAATTGAAAAATAAAAGTTACTCTGCAATGGTACTGGTTCCAGGAACCACATCTTACATCCAATGACTGCGTTTAACAATTTTGAGCATTATTATTGGTTCATTCAAGGGGTACAAGGCGGTATTCATTAAAAGGCGGTATAAAAAAAAGCCACTTTCTTGAAACATTGGTTAAAAGAATTGTGCTTTCATCCAATGATTGCTGTCCTTTAAATCTGTGAAATAAAATTGGTTAAATAATCCGAAGAAGGTAGTACTGTAAAATGAAGGCTGGTCAATTCTGACAACTGTTTATCCAATGAGAGTTTTTCAGAAAAACTGCGAAATAAAAGATAATTTTATTTATTTATTTGTTGTTCTAGCTTGATGAGTGCTTTGTGCGTCAGGCGCCGCTTGGCGCAATTACGAAATCGCACCAAACAAAAGTTTGTTGCCAATTGATATGGAATCCAAGATGACAGCCTAGGAATTACTTTAAAGAATGGCTTTTTCCCGACGAATGTTTTTGAAATGCTGAAAGTACATAGGATTTGAATGAAATAATTAAATGAATAATTAATTATTAATAATTAAACAATTATTTTTGAATAAATAATAATTCAACCAATATTTTGAGTGAAGTTATTGAAATTTTACTTACTTTATTTTGGAGAACATGATTTAAAAATCATGAATACCAAGATTTAAAAAAAATTAGAGGAGCTAATTTGATATACAATGGCTACGCGCCAAGTTGTTTATGTTCGCCAAGATGAGTGATAACATTACAATATGGTTACCTTGATATCTTTATCATGCCGTAATATGATTGCATTAAGATAACGCGTATATTATTAATTTTTAATGGTCTTTTCCCTCGGTAACCCTATTAATTTCAGACGATTTTAGTTGGATTTCCTTAAAAATTTAACCATTTCCATTGAATTTGTTCCTTAAGCTATGATTTCAGTCTTATGCTGTATTTTGTACTATTTTTGATTACGGATATTTCTAATATCATTGGTAAGAAATGGGATATTTTAAAAAATATAAAGGCTATGCTTTTATTATTTCTTTAAAAATTGTGCATTTCCTCTTCATTTTACTTTTAAATAATGAATTTTTTAAGTTCCTTGTTCGATGAAATTCATTGAAGGGAATATATGTAATAATTACTACTAAATTATATTATGATTCTTATAATACATAACAACTATTATGAAATTATTCTTTGTTTATTATTATATATTACATAATATAATATTTAATATATATACTACTAAACAGTTTATTCAGAATTAAAGATTTAGTGAGCCTGGGGTCAATCTGTGACCCGCGCGACCGTAACCGGCGAGATAACAAGACATTACAGACATAAAAAGTAAGCAGGTAGTATGTGTGTTGAAGCATTTTATAAGATAGAAGCTTCTTTAAGAAATAATATATTTCTTACGTTGATTTTTGCTTTTGAAGTAAACAATTCAATTAAAATGTAATACGTGGCAATTTAGATTCTTCAAATGTATAAAAATAGTTGAACTCCGATTTAAAGAATTCATCGGGACCGAACATTTTGTTCGTGAATTTGGGGCTATTCGTTATAACGAGGTATAAGCAAAATAACAAATTTTTGCACTTACCCTTTGGAAATTCTATAATAAGTAAGTACATAAAAAAACATCCATATTTAAAACCATAAACTTTTTGTACAAGAGGAAAAACACTAGTATAGGAATTATTATGCACTATTAATTGAAAAATGTAAAGTATTAATTGATTTTTAGCAATCTTTATGATTCCTGTCTCTAAAGATTTTTTTCTTTCGATTTTATACTGAGAAGAAAATACTGCGTCATTTACATCATGCTATATAACATATGTTTTCTTACAGTTTCCAAACAATGTAAAGCATTAAAAAATGTAACATATTTGATAGGAAATCATAAGCAATTTCTGCAACAGAATCGCAATTCGGCTCCAGCAAATCAACAACTTTCTCAATCTCAATTGCATAGAGAGAAAGCCCTTCATCAAATGTAACACAATTGTTAATTCGTAAAATATGTTCTGCGTTGTGCAGTGGAATGAGAAAAGAAAGGTATTTCTTGTTCTATTCTAAATTTCCATGATAGGTTACACCAGTCGTCTTAAAACTGTGTTCCACGGAACCCTGGGTTCCTTAAGGCATACCAGAGGTTCCACGAGTCTCAATAAAAAATCGAGAAGAAATAAATATGTATGCAAATGGATTATCGTTATCTATGAAGTTTGTTAGTTAGAAGTACTCATCCCCCTATTCATTAAAACGAAAATTTTACTTATAGATAATAACTTTATTTTTAACACTTTTTAAACTTTTATCATAATATAATAAACGAATATTAAAACTTTATCTTTTTATATATATACTTCCTACTAGATTGTGAATATTATATTGTTTGTATCTCGTTCCTCAACATAATTTTACTTTTTTTAGTTATCACATAGTTTTGTAAAACTAAATAGTTTTCTAATGGAAAATGCATCTTTTTCTATTTGTCGAAACTACACCCATAATTAACGAAATGGAGCAACATATAACAGAGTTGATGTAAAATCTAAATTTAAGCAAGAACAACTTCTAAATTTTTGGTTGCATATTCTCTGGCTCATGCAAAATACACGGGATTTCTCACACAGCTATAAACATTTTAATGCCACTCAGAACATTGTGTTTAAGTGAAATATATTTCTCAACGTAAGTGGCTACAAAAAGAAAGTATAAAAACTAATTAGACGCAGAGTATGTAATGTAATTGCATTTAATCTCAATAGACCTAGACTTTTACAGTTTGTGTAAAAACAATTGGATATATCCCAGTTACAAAATATAATGCATGCATAGGTGACGCTTGAATCACAAATTAATGTTTTTAATGAGTAAATATATTTAAAAAATTATATTAGATTATTTTAATAATAAATGCAATACTTTTTTAAAATTGCTTTACATAAAGTGACTATATAACATGTTGATCTACTTTAAATATTATTTTAAGATATATTCTTCGAAGTACGTGTATGGAATGGGGTTCTACAAAAATATTTTCTAGTTCTAGGGGTTCCGTGAGCTGAAATTTTTGAAGACCACTGTGTTGCACTCATAACTCAAGTCTAAAAACGGTCTGCACCCTTTCCAGTCAAAATTTAATGCTTACAAGAAAAGTTTTTTTGTTCTGGACAAAAAGAATGCCTTTAAAAAACACTAACCAATAAAAAAAAAATTCAGCTGGTGAAATAATTCGTTGATTCGGGGTTTATTATTCGTTAAATAGGGGTTTTTGCCAACATTTTATCAAAGGAAAGAAAAATTCGTTATATAAAGATTCATTAAATCTGGGTTTAAATGCATTTTCGTATTTTTAAAGTAATACTGTATCCAAAATTAATCCATAAAAAGAAGAAACTATAAAGAATTAAAAAGATCTAGCCGTTTTGCGGAAACTCTCTTCAAAAGAAAACTTAATTTTCTTGAGCATATTAAAATGGAAATGAATTTTTATTATTTTGTTTATTTACAATAGAATCAAAGCAGACATGCATAAATTTATACTGCAGAGATTTTATCCCAATTTATTAAACATTTTTTTTTTAAAGAAATTGCAATGTTTGTGTTTTGATTTTCCTGTCAGAATTCAAATTTAAAGGAATTTTTGCATTGGTAATAAGTAAATATTTTCCTCACTTGCTTACGAAAATTTCAATTATTAAATTCAGCATGAATGCTCACAATGACCATTTTTTTGTACACTTTACTGGAAAGAAATGCAATTCAAACAAAAATGGTTTTATGAATATTTCGAAATCATGTTTTCAAATGCGAAATATATTTCAAATTTTAATGGAAAACAAGAGTACTTGTGTTATTTTGAATAGTTTTCTGCTGTATACAAAACCAGACTTTAAAATGCAACACTAGGATGAAATCCAAGGAACAAAGTAGAGGAGAGTTGAGTATTAAGGAATACCATTTATATATCTGGAAATAACTTTACTGATTTTTGATACAGAAAAATCTCGAAGTTCATCATGGACCAAGGGCGGGCAGACTTTTCAAGGGTACGGACCACTTCTTATTTTTTCAAGGTGTTGCGGTCCACCCAGTGGCGTAGGTGTAGTGAGCTAAAAGAAAGTATATAATACAGTCGGACTTCCATTTTACGAATTTCACAATTTCGCGAACTTTTTCCTGGAACCGACAATATATATTTTACGATATTCTTCGTAAAATAGCCTCCAAATAGCGAAGTGCAATTACTGCTCAACGAAATTTTCTCTTATCATTTCATTTTTTTTCCTCCGTATTTTTTTAAAATACTCTGTTTACTCGAATCTAAGCTGCATCTTTTACCCAATGCTAATGCTGCTTAAAATCGAGCATAGCTCGAGCATATCGAAGGGGAAAAAATGTGTCGAATAAGGTATTTAGAGTAATTACAGCTTCATGTATGTATTTAAAAGTTTTAATACTGATAAAATAACTATAATTATTCACTTCTTATTAGTTTTCCTTTTTTAAATTTATTTCAATTTCATAAAATTGGATATCGATAAACCATTTTAGATTATTTTTCAATTTTCACATTACCCTGCTGAGAATTTGGGGCACGGCTTGGAATTAATGGCGGCTTAGATTCGACCTTCATATGATGGAATGATTATTAGGTCTTAGTGAAGGCGGTCATCCCAAAATATCTTGGTGGTCTACCGGTCGATCGTGATCGACTTAATACCAACTCCGGATATATACTATGAACAATTGTGAGGAATTATCATTTATCAAAAAAATAATATTTATTTTTTTTTACTATAAAAAATTATTTTGAAAGAAAATGATGAAGGGAGGGTATTACCGAATAGGTGACTTAAACCATTGGGGGAAAAAAACATATTTATTTTTAAATATAAAAGCCACATTTCTAGGAATACGTGAAAGAAATATCTGCTTCTAGAAAATTTACAAAAGTCACAAATATAATCTTTCTTTCCTGCAGTACATTCAAGGTGAGCCTACAGAAAACAGCGAAAGCATTGAATCCAAATGACTACTGGATGATATTCGTAGAGTTTTTCGTTACAGAAGGTACATATATTCAGCGTCTTTGTTTTCTGGTTCTTTAGTGTATGGCATGAAGTCTATTTCAAATGATAAATCAGAATGGAACGATAGGAATACCTAGTATTACACAATACCCGGCACGCCATCTTGGAAAATTAACCCTTACATTGATGGACAAGCATTGTCAACTAATAAAAAATTATATTTTAAAAGAACTAAAAAACAACCTTTTATAGTTTATCGAACAAAGTTGTAACTAAATTTTTTAGTCTCCAAATATGGAATTAGTCACCAAATCTGGAAATGGGATCTGAAATGAGTCGCCAGATGTGAGATAGGATCAAAAAAAGGAAAATCATTAATCCTGATGATCCTAATCTGGATAATAGAACAAATTTATTAAAGTATATGATGATTTAGTTTACAAATGACTTTGATACATCTTAATTTTAAATTTAATTTTTTTTTTTTAGAATTGAAAATTAGTCTGTTTTAAAGTAATCTTGTGTGGTAATGTGGGCTTTTTTAAAAGAAAGGCGTCAATATCCGTATTTAACCTTTTTTTTAAAAAAAAAAATTCGTAATTGCTATAGGCCAAAGTGTAATTGCAATAGGCTTGTCAAAATTTCGGTATCTTCGACCCAATATCCAATCATAGTTTTCATCACGCCCCCCACCCTCTGTACAATAACAATGCATTGAATTCAAAACTATACTGTGATGCTAAGGCTACGATACGACTTTAACATTTTAAGTGTCACCGGCGTATATAAACGTCTCTCTGAGTCAAAGCATTAATTTCCCCGGACTTATATATACGTCTTCCCGAAGTAGAATTTTTTTCCCACTGCTATCCATAAATTAATTCCGAATGCTGTGGAATGCAATAAAAGGACTTTGACAGTGTTTGCGAAGAATTTACTTATTTCAGAGGATTTGCTGTTTTATTAATTCTTTTCTATCCCCCACCCCCAATACATCACATACGTGTGCCTACTTGGAAAACGGGGACATTGGGGAACAAATCCTGTAACATTAAATCAACAGTAAAGGGATTAATTTTAAACCATACAAATTATCAAGATAAGTGTTGATTTTTGTATATATTTTAATATATGACAAGTTCATAGGGTCACTAGTAATAATTAAACTTGTTTTTAACTTAATATTGTTAAATTAGTTGTAAAATACATTGTGCATCACTGATATATTTGTAAAGGCAAAATAATTAATATCTGACCTCATAATTTCTGCTTTAATCAGCTATATTTTTAAGTGCTGATGAAGGAAACATTTTACTTTTAGGAAAAAATTCTAGTGTAAAAAGACTAAAAAAAACCTTTTATAGTTAATCGATCTAAATTGTAACTCAATCTTTTAGTCACTAAATCTGAAATTAATTGCCAAATCTGGAAATGGGATCTGAAATTAGTCGCCAGATGCGGCATAGGATCTAAAAATGGGAAGTCGTTAGTCCTGATGATCCTGATCAGGACAATGGAACAAAATTATTAAATTACTGTATTGTGATCTATCCTAGGCAAGTGAGGAAAATTTCGAAGTAATCTGAACTTTTAAAGTGAGTAAAAACTGAGTTCAAAGATTCCATTACATACAAGTGACTTTATAAAAGGGTGTTAAAAATGATCACTGTATTACAAACTAATATTCTTTTAGTGTACATTTCGGTTAACTTTAATGTTCAAGTCACTTGTGCTCCAATTGGTTAAAATGTTTGAAAACTTACCTGCAGAAATTATGGTAACAAGTGGTCAACTCTCACTGCAATGCTTCATGTGAGTCTTTCTTCAGTACTTCAAGGCACGCATTAGAAGCTACAAACAAAGCCAAAGCCTGGGCCAAAGCTTACATATTACCCGATTATTCCGTAATACCAGACTCTCATTTACTTATAAACTGATTGTATTACAATGGGAAAAGAAAAACTATTCATTTTCAAAATAATTGCTCAATATTTCTTTTAAAAGTTTATGAAAAGTGGAAGGGGAAAAAAATGCTCGGCTGTCCATGATACTGTTTTTAGTGATTTTATGTTACTCATACAGCAAACTTAAGATATTTTCTAAAAGTATTAATGTTATGTTATAAATAAATGTTAATTGAATAGATGGCGCTGCAGGTCATCCGAGAGGTACATATACTTTGTTTGGCTTGTAGAGTCAAATTATGTAATGTTCTTTTTATCGTACGCGTGTCTTCTGTGTTGTTTACGAAATAAATCAAAATGAAAAAAAAAATGCTGTGAATTATTGGATTGATATAAAAATGTATTGGATATAATCGTCTATATGTCCCCTGCAATTAAGGATAAAGGAAGTATAACATTTTATTTATATATTAAGCTCATTTAAAGAATGACATAATTGACCAAATTTAATTTTTAGTTCCAGAAAAATTTTCCTTCATGATACACTACACATAAATCAAAGAATGATGTATATAACTGGAGTTGTATTTAGAATCTTAAGAGAAAGAGAGAGAGAAGCGTTTTTTTCTTCATAAAATTGTGTAATTATATATAAATGCATTTTTAAAACATCGTCCAAAAAACTTATAAAAAAGAATTTTTTACCAAATTTATCATTTTTTTGAAAATAAGAATAGATTTTTGCGTAATGAAAATTGTTTTACAAAAAGATTATATATTACAGCTGAAATAGAACTATCTAACATAGAACTATCTTCATTTAGTTATAACTAAAATGAACTAATCATTGAAAATATACATATGACTCCAGATCTAAGAACATTTTAACCCTGGTTTGCCCGTACATTGTACCGACTACCGAAAGCTGGCCACAACTGGTTTGCCCGTACATTGTACCGACTACCGAAAGCTGACCACAACTGGTTTGCCCGTACATTGTACCGACTACCGAAAGCTGGCCACAACTGGTTTGCCCGTACATTGTACCGACTACCGAAAGCTGGCCACAACTGGTTTGTCCGTACGCTGTATGGGCAATGATATTTTATTCTTTCTTCTTTGATTTGCACGTTATTTTAATTCTTATAGGGAAAGCATTAGTGTTAGTGTATTTAAGAAGTGAAATTTTTCCATGGTACTGAAATACTTCTCATCCGGGATATTCTTTATGGAAATGTGGGAATTTTTCATTAAAGGCAGAAGTTTAGATTCTTGAATATATTCATTATAGAACAGGGATCGGAAAGGCAATTTCCAATTGTTGCTTGAGATGAAATGAAAATGGAAAGATAATCCAAAAAAGCCGATATCATCTCTTCCATTGAAATGTATAACTTAGTATTACACTGTGCTTCAAATTGTGTGTGCATATATATCAACACACAAAATACTCAACCATTTGAAAAGAGGTACGAACATCAAATTTTTTTGTAAGTATGAGAGAAATTATTTTAAGATAGATGAAACATTCCATACGCAGATAATATTAATATATTCCTAAATAATAACTTATAAAAAGTAAATATTTAGGGTTTTTTTGTGATCAACTGTAAAATTGAAAATTCAAATAAAATCCTTCAGTTTTCACATTCTGTTAAGTATTATTCTTAATATATGCAATAAAAAATTGTGTGTTTGTCTTGGGAACATTACGGGCTTAAATGCCGATAGCTGAAGGGGTTAAAATGAATTATGAATTGGACAGTATGGGCATATTTTATCACAATGATTTCATTATAAATTTTAAGCAAATGTTCACTAAAATATTAAAAAATTTTATGAAAGGACTTCATTATAAATATTGATAAACAAATAGTTAATACAATATTTTTTCTGTTGCAAAACTTTAGGGTGTTTATTTATAATGTACAGTGTTAGCCAAAATTGCGGACACTTTTTTTAAAATTGTTATGTTTTTTAAGTTTGTATGCTTATAGAAAATGTTACGTTGCACAAAATATGTAGTCTTTCATATCATTTTAAAGATAATTTGATACTAAATTCAATAAAGAATAAAACAAAATTAAAATATTTGTAATCCAAAGAAAGTTATGCTGCAATAACTAACAATATACATTAGATACTGATGATAGCTGTCAGTTATCACTGCTCAGGGAGATAGCGTTTATTTGTTCATAGCTTCACATCGATGTTTCATTCCGCTGAAAATCGTTTTAAGCTCGTCCTTCGTTATTACATGATTCCATGAAACAATTATATCCTCAGTTAGTTCTTTTTTGTTTGATGGTACGCCATTCGGTCAAGAGTTTTCAAACGGTGCCACACGTTTTCGATAGAATTAAGATCAGGACTGTATCCTGGCCAAGACAGCTCATTGTTCTTTGACCGAAACCAGTCTTTCGATTACTTTATTGTGTGGTAAAGAGCAGAATCTTGCTGGAAAATAAATGAAGCATTGTTGGTAAATAGATCTCTGATGGAAGGTAGATGTTTGAGTTCTTGAATGAAGTCAATGTATTTTTTGACATCAGCGTCCCATCCATGATATGGAGGCGACCGATACCATTTGCTGATATGCATGACCAAATCATAAAGCTATGTGGGTACTTCACAGTTGCCTGGATGCAGTCAGGATGTAGCATTTCTTCTATTCTAAGTCTTACATATTTTCGGGCATCACTACTGAATAACGATACTTTAGTTTCATCCCTCCATATAACTAGTGAACACTGAACATTTGTCCAATTAATGTGTTCCTTTGACCACTGTAATCTTTTTTAATGTTTTTATAAATTTAGATAAGGCATTTTTCGTGGAATTCTACCTCTTAGTCGAACATTTGCTAATCTTTGCCTGATAGTTTTTAAACTGACAGAAACACCAGCATCACTCAAATTCCTTCTGAGGTTATTGATGACATTCTTCTACATTAGAGACATAGTATGTTTATTTTTCTGTCATCAACAGATGTGGTGAACCCTTTTAGGAGTTTTCCTCCTTTGTTTTTTATTAAATTTGTCTCCTGAAATCTTGAACATAACTTTCAGTCTGCAGATGTAGTCACTGAGCCATCCACCTGTCTTGCAATTTTAACATAGGAAAGACCATTTTCTCCTCACACATCTCTTTCTATGTGTCCAATCTACTATTTTATTAGATGTCATTGCTTCTCTTGATTAAATTTCATTGTTGTTCTGGCCAGGAAACAGTCCTAACCTCAATCCTATAGAAAACTTGTGGCACCGTTTAAAACCTCTTGTCCTAATGAGGTATCCATGAAATAAAAATGAACTAATTGAAGCTATAATTGTTTCCTGGAATTATTTAATATTGTAGGAATCATTTAAAACTATTTTCAGCTCAATGAAGCGTCAATGAGAAGTGTACTAAAAAATAAAGGCTACTCCACTAAAGACTAATAACTCACTACTGTTATAAGTATCTAATGTATATCGAGAGTTATTGCAGCATAACTTTTTTTGTGTTGAAAATATTTGAGTTTTGTTTCTAGTATTGAATTTAGTATTAAATTATCTTTAAAATGATATAAAAGACTACATGTTTGGTACAACGTAACAATTTCTATAAACATACATGATTAAAAAACATTACAGTTTTAAAAAGTCTCCACTATTTTGTCCACCACTGTACATACATGACAGTATTTTTTCAAAATACGGTATAAAATTCAAAATTTTCTGAAAAAATAATTTAAAAGGAATTTTAAAATATTCTGAATCAGAGGTTAAAATGAACAATTTTCTTAAACAATTTTGTGACCCATTAATATACAGTAAAACTACTATAAAACGATGTTCTTTTTCATTACATTCTCGAATTTATATCTGAGATTAGAATTTGTTGAATTTGTTGACTGAATTTCTTTTTCGCTGAATATGTGCAAAAAGCCTTTTATGAACAAAAGTACCATCGACTGATTTTATGAAAAATATGAAACAAACTTTATTCTACAAATGGAACTCCTTTGAGCTCTTCGCTGATCGTCTCACTCACTAGAGAGAAAAATGCCAATTCCAATTTTCGAACGTCACTAAGGTATCAATTCCACCTTTTCAAATTGTACCCTTCACACTTCCTTATGTTTTTTCACCTATGAAATTCGTTTGCTTAAGGGAGGATTACGGAACGTCAAAAGTATACGAAAGTCTTGCCATTTTTAAAATGACTTTTACGTACTTTTTTATTTGAAATACATTTCAAGTATCAAATAAACAATCTCCTTTGAGAGGGAATTCGTGATTTCTCGTTGGTTGGCGATACAAGAGAATCAGTCGTCAAAAGGAAGGATTTGTATCAAAAGAAAATTCTCAGAAGAGGAATGCTGAAAAATTGAATAAAAGCAGCACATCAGAATTGATGATAGGTAAAGATAAGAAGTGGTGTTTAAATTTTGGGGAAAAGCTATTACTCTAAAAGTAAGTTTAGAGTAATAGCTATTTTACTGTGTAGTATATTAGCTGTTTTAGAGTAATGCTATTTTAATTCTGAAATGAGATCCAGTCTTTTCTGTGAGGATCCCCCACCCCCGTCCGCAAAAAAGGCTAGCTAATTAATAGTTGGATAAAAATTATATATTCAATATCGTACATTATCTTCATTTTATTATATAATGCGCACAATTTTTAATACTTTTATTGAATAAACAAATTACATCTTTTTTAACACCCTTTTATAAGCTTCACTTGTATGTAACGGAATCTTTTAATTCAATTTTTACACAATTTAAAAGGTCAGATTAATTCAAAATTTTGCTCACTTGTCCCGGACCGATGACAATACAGTAATTTAATAATTTTGTTCCATTGTCCTTATGAAGATCATCAGGATTAACGATTTCCTATTTTAAAATCCCATACCGCATCCGGCGACAAATTTCCGATCCCTTTTCCAGATTTTGCAATCAATTTCAGATTTAGTGATTAAAAGATTAAGATACAACATAGTTCGATTAACTATAAAAAGGCAGTTTTTTTGTTTCTTTAAATTATAATTTTTTTTATAAAAATAAATGAGTTCTTCATCAGCACTTAAAAATATTGAAAGCAATTAATATTGCTTTTTAAAACTTAAATTATGAGATAAAATGCATTAATTCTTTTGCCTATGGCAGCGTTTCTCAAACTGTGACCATGTCCCTTTGGAAGTTGTGATAACTCTACGAGGGGGGTACGAGCATATTGAAAAGACGAAAACGAAAGATTATTAAAAGCAATTATTATAAACCTACTGAAAGTAAGCAAACATAATATATTCTGACATAATAAAAAAGGAAATACCAATATACACTGATATAATACCCTTATAAATGTATCAGTACTGCACAATGCATTTTACAATTAATTTAATGATACTAAGATAAGAACAAGCTTAATAATTACCAGTGACAACATTGCGGTTTGTCATATATAAAATTACACTGGTGGTGTCCAAAAGTTAATCATAATTCATAATTATGTGAATAAAGAAGGAACTGTAAATCAGAATGGCGGGAAACGTGGTATGCGAATGTAAAATGGTTATAAAATAAGGAAGCAAACCAAAATAATGATAATAATTAATTTTATTATCCAAAGTAGCAGCTTGAAAGAAAACTGAGCATAGCAAGGATTCACACTTTAAAGAAAAAAATGAAAGAAACATTAAATAAAATACTGATGCTCCAGTTTAATAAGCGTGTAGTCACCTCTGACAGCCAGGCACCCTGCACAGCGATTTACCATACTTGTTATGAGATGATGAATGAGTTGGGGCTCAAACGGTTCCAAGCTTCTTGGAGAGCTCTCTTCAGTTCTGTAACGGAGCTTGGTGGGTGCGAAAGGGCTGCAATTTGTCTCCGAGCATATCCAATACATGTTCGATAGGATTTAAATCAGAGATGTTCGCAGGTCACGTCGTGCGCTGGATGTTTTCCGTTTCAAGGAAGTCATCGTTCGGTGACATGGCGCATTATTATCCATGAATATGAAGTCAGGACCGACAGCACCTCGAAACAAGCGAACATAAGTCTCAAGATCTTCGTCTCTGTATCTTTGAGATGTCACAGACACCTGTCAAAGAAATGGAGGTCTGTGCTGCCGTCCATCATGATGCCTGCCCATTACATTACTCCCCTTGATGGAAAATGGTGTCTTTCCGTTATGTTTCTAGGTTCAAACGTGTTCCACGTTTTCTCCATATCGTTACCCGCCGAGAATCACTACTCAGATTAAACGGGACTCGTCACTGAGCATCAAATTGGCCATCTCCCACACTCCAATGTTGATATTTCAAACGCCAGTTCAAACGAGCGCTTTATGCGCAGACGTGAAGGGAATACAACTGCTGGTCTTCTGGCATACATGCAGCATGATTGAATCTCCTGTAAACAGTTTGTCTCGAAATTCATATCCTGTGGCGACTGTGAGCGCCGAACCCAGTGTTCTGGCAGTACTGCCCCTCTGACGTCACGCACTTATTACCAGATATCGGTCTTGGCGAGGGTTGTGACTCTTGGTCCACCTGATACTGGTTGTCGGGTAACATCTCCCGTTCTTTGAAACTTCTGCCACAGTCTTGAGATCACAGACTGTCCACATTCAGAATTCGAGACACTTCGGTTTGTGACCGTGAGGATTCCAGCATTCCAATGATTCTTCCTTTCGTAAACATGTCCAATGGGCGTCTTTGTGCCATCATTCACCTTGTTTGACGGTTGACAACGTTCCTTTACACAGCAGTTGCACGAAACTTGTCTGAACTGCCTATGCTGTGTGTATCGGTTTCTCCGCGTTCCGACATGCACCGGTGTTTCGCGCAGGACGAAGTCGACTGAAAAGTTTTGCATAAAGCCAATGTTTCTTCTTCATCCAATTAATATCCGCAAGAAATTTGGAATAATTTTACGAATATTTTCTCCATGTTTATCGCATTTTACGATTTATGCTTAACTTTTGGACACCAGTGTATATAAAAAAATAACACTTACCTTGATAATTGGTACGATTTTTAACTAGTCCCTTAATTGCCGATTTAATGTTACGCGATTCACTCCCAATGTCACCATTTTCTACGTAGACACACGTATGTGATGTATTGGTGTAGTGTGTGGAGAGAAAAGGATTATAATAAAGTAAATCCTTCGCAAACACTGTCAAAGTCTTTTTATTGGATTCCACAGTCCTTGATTAATTTTATGTGGATAGCAGTGCACAGAAAAGATCATACTTCGGAAAGACATATAAACGACCGGAGTAATTAATGCTTTGACTGAGAGAGACATTAATATACGCCGGT
>BMAO01004462.1:0-33545 GCA_019973975.1 Trichonephila clavata
TAAGTAATTAAGATACGTAATTAATTCTATAATTATTCTAAATATATAATTTAGGAACTCACCTATGCAAGAAATTGTTAACTGGCATTTGAAACTGTTGATAAAGTGTGCATTTTATACCAATGAATAATGTTGCCATTTCTTAAAAAATTAATCTGAGCCGATGCAAACTAGCAAGCTGAAGAGGCGCTGGAATGAATGTATGTACGTTTAATAATATATTAATAATAAAGGTTCTATACAATGGACGTTCAATAAATCGAAATCTCTGTAAATAACTGACTGAGAAACTAGAAATTTCAAGAAAGAGTATTGCGAACAAGAAGAATCTAGGAACAAGGTACATAATCAAAAAGCAAAAAATTAAATTATTGGTTATGAATTATGAATAGGTTCACGCAAGAATGAAAAAGGGGAACATTCCAAAGCAATCGAGTTTGAATGGAGCACCAATGCAATTGTCTAAAGAAACAGAGAAGAATTTGTAAACTGGATTTAACAATGCAAAAATGCACCTAGGAATTTATAAATTTTTCTTTTGCTGTATACTGCAGACTCAAACATGTTAGTGAAAATAAGTTTATAAAGTACAATAATTATATATGTAAGCATAATGAAAGGAATATTGTTTCAAAGATGCTCTGTTAAAATGTAGAAGCTTTTAAAATATGATTAACTGTGTGATTAATGTATTGGCGGGTTTTTTTAACGCAATGGTATCATATTTGTATCAGAGAAAGATTATGGTCAGTGAAGTAAAACTAATTGATTGTACGGAACACAATACAACATGCCGTGATAAAACTGCTTTGTTTTAAAATTTTAAGCAACAATTCCATTCTATGAACTGTAAAAGAAGTAACAATTATTAAGTTATAGATCATTAAATGAAGGTTGCTTAACGACAGATAAAAAAAATTTCAAGGATATTTAGAGGAAGCAAAGCATACAGACATGCAGAATAGCAATGATCATTAGAAAAGACAATCAGAAGGACAAACACTTTGGTATTCTTAAAGCCAAAACAATTCAAACATCAACGATGTAAAAAAATGCACGATTTTCTTCAAATAATGCATTCGAATAAAAAAAGGAATAAATCTATTGATATTTTTGAAAAATTCGATACAAATTCTTATGTAACAGACATCATTTTAGCAACACATCTAACCATTTACTCGAATTATATTATTCAAGTATCAGTATATCAACCCTTATCTTGAAATTAATGAAACAAAAAAATAATATTGTAATTTCCAATAATAATTTATAAAAAACACTTTTAAATTAAATTATTTGTGTAATTAACAAATTAAAATTTAATTGAGCTTTTATTTAAATTTCTTTTTATCTGTATTTGTTAGGAAGAGTTTGTTTCACAAATGTAACACTTTCCTACGATTGCTTATTGACGCAGCACTTAGAAGTAACACGAAGGTTATTGATGACGGATTTCTAAATTTTGAATAACAGTCAAGTTGCAGGGACAACACCTCAGATGGCACGTGACGATTTTGAGACTGGAAAGATTTAAAAACACTACATGCCGATTCTTTAGTGGTACCACTCGAACCCAAGTCTCTACAGAAAAAATGCCGGCTACAAACTCGTAACCATGGCCACAATAAGATTCTGTGAGTAACTCAAATTTCACTTGAAATACAGTTTAGAATACTCATGTTACATATATATGTTACGGCCAAAGCCCAAAATCAGCCAATTCGCGTTTTGGCCAACATTTCTGTAAACTTACCAGCGAATGTCCGATCCTTTCTTGATTTCGGGGATTGGCCAGCCAATTCGCGAAGTGGCTTGGGATGATCGGCTAAAGTAAGAAGAAAGAAATCAAGAGCAGATTATTTTACACACTGTTAAAAATAAAGTATTTAAAAATGAGTACTTTTGCGTACTGTTTTTTCAACGTACAATTATTTCAGAAATGAGTTCAAATGTAAGTGACACCTCTGACTTAAAAATAAGCTTGTATGACATAAAAATATCTCGTGTTATTCTGTTCTCATATTAAAGCCACAATAGAAATTATTCAATAAACATATATGCTGTAACAACGTAATAGCGTGAAGAAGATTAGATTTGCACCCTTCAAAGTGACAAATTATATCTTGAGCAAATGAGTTGTGTATTGTGTATGAACACAAAGGCAAATTGAGTATTCAATTTATCAACTACCTTTAAGAGTGATTATTAGTCTTTTTCTGTTCCATAGACCTAATGTTAAAGATCCCAGATCGCATTGTCTCCCGAAATATCGCTTCAAAAAATTTGAAATTTTTTGCAAAGGTAAATAGCAATCATAAGGACTAATTAAAACAAATATGAAGAAAAATTGTTATTAATATTATTTAAAGACATTTTTTTGTTGGCGACATTTGTCGAATTTCACCTACAACATGTCCTTATTTATATTTTATATATATCCATAAAAGCCGTTACATTTATTTTAACTTACTCTTAATGTTGTTTTTTTTCCCTTGTAAAAAAGTTCGTATTCTACAAATCAATATTTTGGAAGAGGATGTAATCCGGAAAATTTAGCATTAGGTCTATGAAAAAGACTGACGATAACCCTTAAAACATTTCTTCGAATACACCACTCTTAAGCGAGTTATCCTAGTTGGCAGCGCATTGAGCTGTAGATCAAACGGTCTGTGTTCGAATCCCTCTGGGTCCAACCATGTCAATCGGGTGAGACGTTAATAAACACTCACTCACCCTACTACAATAACACATAAAATTTTATTTATAAGTACGTCGAACTATGTAAAACAAAAGTAAGTATGGTTTTTTTTTATACCATGATTAAAATTGGTAAAATACATTTTTATGGATGCTTATTGAAAATTCCTTGAAAATTAACTCTAAATTGAATTATATTTTTCGAAAAATATGTATTACTTTGATTCAAAAAGGCATACCAATTTTTGTTAGATGTATTAATAGCAATAGAAAAAAATATTAAATCATTTAGTACAATAGGAAAACAAACTTAGCATTTGAAATAAAGAAAACTAATGATTTTTTTCTGGGATAAATCACTTCAATTTTTGTTTGCGATACGGATGCAAATAAAAACAAAATATTATCATAATTCAGGAATTTTTTAATTCAGAGCTTTCAAATTTTGTTAGAAATAGAATAATATATAAAGAATGATTTAGGCGAAACATGTGTTTAGTTTGTTGAATGATTTTTGTCAACTTAATAGTTTGGTGTGGTGTGGTAAATAGAAGAGAGGGTTTCAGCTTAGTTTTCCTCCTCGTCACTTGACCAGGGTTCAAAATTACGAGGTCCGTCGCCAAAAGCTCTCGAGTAGTTGAACAGTTCGACGTTAATATCACTCACACACTCAGTCAACTAAACCGTATAATATATGTTCCCTTAAATTCTATCACCCTTTAATGTTGAGTTCATCCTACACACACTTGAACGCAGAGAATACAATATTTTACTCTTCGATAGAGTAATCATATATTGTAACATATCTTTCTTCTATTATTTTTATCACAGTACTTTGAAATAAGCGTAATATAATTTATCATAATTTCAAAAATGTTTTGTAATCTTTTAAATGAACACACACGTTATTGCTGTCATCCTGTATTGCCTAGATATTATTTGCTTTTAAAAATCTAGATTCAACTCAATGCTTTGTATTATTTAGCCTACATTTCTACATACAAAAAAAAATTCTATTACACAGGTGTCCAAAAGTTAAGCATAAAATTATTCCAAATTTCTTGCGGATAATAATTGGGTGAAGAAGAAACATTGGGTTTATGCAAAACTTTTCAGTCGACTACGTCCTGAGCGAAACACCGGCGCATGTCAGAACGCGGAGAAACCGATTCATGCAGCATAGACAGTTCAGACAAGTTTCGTGCAACTGCTGTGCGAAGGAACGTTGTTAACCATCAAACAAGGTGAATGATGGCACAAAGACGCCAATTGGACATGTTTACGAAAGTAAGAATCGTTGGAATGCTGGAATCCTCACGATCGCAAACCGAAGTGTCTCGAATTTTGAATGTGGACCAGTCTGTGATCTCAAGACTGTGGCAGAGGTTTCAAAGAACGGGAGATGTTCCCGACAACCAGTATCAGGTCGACCAAGAGTCACACCCCTCGCCAAGACCGATATCTGGTAATAAGTGCGCGACGTCAGAGGGGCAGTACTGCCAGAGCACTGGTTCGGCGCTCACAGTCGCCACAGGAATACGAATTTCGAGACAAACTGTTTACAGGAGACTCAATCATGCTGGCCTGTATGCCAGAAGACCAGCAGTTTGCATTCCCCTCACGTCTGCGCATAAACGCGCTCGTTTGAACTGAAGTTTGAAATATCAACATTGGAGTGTGGGAGAGTGGGCCAAAGTGATGTTCAGTGACGAGTCCCGGTTTAGTCTGAGTAGTGATCCTCGGCGGGTAACAATATGGAGAGAACGTGGAACACGTTTTGAACCAAGAAAAATAACGGAAAGACATCATTTTCCATTAAGGAGAGTAATGGTATGGGCAGGCATCATGATGGACGGCCACACAGACCTCCATTTCTTTGACACAGGGTCTTTGACTGCTCAAAGATAAAGAGACGAAGTTTTTGAGCCTTATGTTCGCGTGTTTTGAGGTGCTGTCGGTCCTGACTTCATATTCATGGATGATAATGCGCCATGTCACCGAGCGGTGCTGATTGATGACTTCCTTGAAACGGAAAAAATCCAGCGCATGTCGTGGCCTGCAAACTCCCTTGATTTACACTCATGTCAATAAATTAAGGATAATGAATTTCAGGCAAAGAAAGAGACAGAATCAAAACAAATTTGACTTATTTGTAAAGTATATTTATTAAACAAAAGGTAAAGAGCAAAAAAAGATGCTATATGTTTGACATAATTAATAAAAATTGCGATTTTTACACCCTTTAGCAAATTTTATAAAAGAACCTATTTACAAAAAACAGCATAACATGGTTAGTATGATGGTTAATACTCCCGGACGATGCAATACAAGCCTTACAACGCCTACGCATGCTGAGAATCAAATTATCAATCTGATCTTGGGGAATATTACACCACTCATTAAGCAATGCCTTCCGAAGTTCCGGTAGACAGGTGGGAGGGGGTTGACGGACTGCAATTCGTCGGCCAAGCATATCCCACACATGCTCTATTGGATTCAAGTCCGGTGAGTATGCTGGCCAATCGATACGGGTGATATCCTCCGATTGAAGGCATTCGTCTACAATGTTTGCACGGTGAGGACGGGCGTTGTCATCCATAAACAGAAATTCAGCACCCATGGCACCCCGAAACAAACATACATGTTGTTCCAGAATGACATTCCGATAGATGTGGCCTGTCATCGTTACACTCTGAACATGCAGGTCAGTTCTGGAACCAAGAATAATTCCTCCCCAAACGAGCCCTCCTGCGCCACCGTAACGGTGTCGTTTAATGGTGTTCTCTTGGTGGTAACGGGTACCTGGCGCTTTCCATATGAAAGTCCGGTGAGAATCAGACTGCAAACTAAACCTGGACTCACCGGAAAACATCACACAAGACCACTGTTGCGGTGTCCTATCTACTCCAGGTTAATCGCAGGCGACAGTGAGTTGCGGTAAGGGGAACACATCTGACAGGCCTACGAGCATATAGACCAATGTGCCCTAAGCGTCTGTACACGGTCTGCCTTGAAACTGTCGTACCGGTAGCTGAATTGAGCTGACGAGACAGGTCTTATGCTGTGCTCTGTCTGTTTCTTTTGGCAGTAACTGCCGAATACCGGTCCTCATTCGGCGTTGCAACTCGGGGGTGACCTGTGCTGTAACATCTACTCACATTACCATCATCTTGGAATCGTTGCCAAAACCTGGAGATGACACTCTGGGCGATTCCAAGTTCCTCAGATATTTCCAGCTGGGTACGTCCACATTCCAGTCGTCCGATAATTCTACCACGTAAAAAGTCATCCAAATGCTTCTTCAAGATGTGTGTGATAATTCTACAGGTGAAATTTTTATTTTAGAGTTCAATTTCTGTGTGATTCTGAATTATCCTTAATTTATGGACATGAGTGTAAATCCTATCGAGCATGTATGGGATATGCTCGGGAGACAATTGCAGCCCTTTCGCACCCACAAAGCTCCGTTACAGAACTGAAGAAAGCTCTCTGAGAAGCTTGGAACCGTTTGAGCCCACAACTCATTCATCATCTCATAGCAAGTATGGTAAATTGCTGTGTAGCGTGCCTGACTGTCAGAGGTGACCACACGCCTTATTAAACTGCAGCATCAGTATTTTATTTAATGTTTTCTTTCATTTTTTCTTTAAAGTGTGAATCCTTGCTATGCTCAGTTTTCTTTCAGTGTTACTTTGGATAGTAAAATTAATTAATATCATTCTTTTGATTTGCTTCCTTATTTTATAACCATATTACACTCGCATATCACGTTTCTCGCCATTCTGATTTACAGTTCCTTCTTTATTCACATAATTATCAATTATACTTAACTTTTGGACACCAGTGTATAACTTACAACTTTTGAATGATATTCATAGAAAATTAAAAATACATTTGAGAACATAAATTGTTTTTATAAAATTGTATTATTAAATGAGCAGATTTGGATTAAAAATTCCTTGTTAGTTAAACATATTTGGAATTTTATTTTAAAATTAGTTTCTTATCTCATTTTTTCGGCTATTTTAACTTTTATACTAAATTCATCTTCAATAAGAAAATGTACGTTATTTTAATACATGAAGATTGTATTATTTCAAAATCAAATTCTTTATATTATGTGAATGGGAATATTGAGACTCATGATCCACAAATACTTTTATCATGACAATTTTAAATTAATTAATGCTATTAAGCAACTCTACTTACCAATATAATTCAGCGTGAAAGCAGTATTTAAATTGCAAACAGCCAAACGATATTTTAACTAAATATAGATGAATTAAGTATTTATAATCAGAGATTGGTAAATGAAACTCAAATGTTTTTTTTTTATAATTTTTAATGTTTTATTTTATTTATTTATTTTTTTGTATTTTTTAAACAATATTCAAACGATTATTCCAAATGGTATTTTACCGTAGATAAATAAATTCAAATGTTTATTATCTCAGTTTGGCAACAACTAAATTAAAATGTTCTTTTTAGAAATTTAACTTGTTTTTCACATTAGTAAATTATTTTTTTCTATGAAGAACTGGAGATGTAATATTAGCAAAAATAAATATATATATGCTTGATATTTTTTTGAAGTTAAACAACATCTTTTACAGAATTCAGGTAAGCATATTATTTCAATATCTAACAGACATAAAAATTTATTTTCCCAAAATTGTTTTAAATATTTTTCATGGAACAACATTATTAATTTTTTAGCTTATTTTTCAGGTTTTCTCATTCGCATAAGTTTTTTTATTACTTAATTTTTTTTCATTTTTTAGAATTGATAAATATTAGATTTTACCCTTTTTTTCACCATAAGAGATTACTAATTTCTTTAAACTATTATTTACAAATTCAAATAAATAATAAAATATAATTCAATGAAATACAATTCAATGAAAAATAACATTCTTTAAAGATTGGGAATACAATTTTTAAAGTTCCCTTAATTATTGATTCAACATAAAAATATTTATCTTGTCATGAATATATGAAAATATTTTGATAAATAAAATAATGAGAAAAATATTTAAAAATGTTTCAATATTTAATTCTCAATCTGATTAATATCTCATGATATTTCTTATATTTCAAAAAATGAGATATTTTTGTTCAGTTAAACTTTTGTATTTATTATTGTAGAATTTTAAGTTATATATTGATAACAATAATTTAAATAAGATGTGAGAAATTCATCTTTGATGAGATGTGAGGCTGTTTTTAATGTAATAAATAATTAAAAATGATTAATTGACTGCAAATATGATTCAAAATACGTTTCCTTTTTACTATAAATTCTTTTTAATTTCATATTTTTAATGCATAGATATTTTTTCACATTTTCATTACATCTAATTGATTTTCGCACATTTTTTACCCAAAGCTAAACAGAATTGCTAAAATTGAAGATGGAATTTTTTTTTACTATCCTTCATTGATTTCTTTTTTAAACAACATGTGTGTACAATCTTAAATATGTTAAAGAATTCTTAGACTATATAAGAGCAATGAATGCTCACTTTCCTGGTATTATATTTTTAAAATGTAGCATTAGAGTATTTCGTTTACAAATGGAATTTTTTTTACGATTTTTTTTAATAGTTTCTATCACATCATATTACTTTTTCTTTGTCTTTACTACAAGATATTTTTTGCCCTAAGAAGTAAGTGGTAATATATACAGTGGACCTCAAAAGTGTTCGTACACTTTGAATTTCCTATAATATTTAATGTTTTCGACTAATAAAAATTAATATATTGTAATTGTAATTTTTTGTCACATCTGCAACTTGTTTTTAATAGAATGACATAATTATTTTTTTTAAAATAATATAACTATTATTTTTAAAAATTAACAATCAAAAAGCTATTGAAAAATTACGCCACAAAAGTCTTCGTACACCTCACAAAAATCTCAACTTAGATTTAAATATTGTATTTCTTTCTTACTTTAGTACTTAGTAAGATATATTTTAGTGGTCCACAATAACTTTTAAATGTTTTGGTATAGATTTAGTCAGTTTTTTTGTAATTTCTGCATCGGGTTTCCTCCATGCTTCTATTATTATTGTTTTTACTTCTCATTATGTGTTTATATGCAATGTTTTCATTTTTTTTAATCAAATTCTCACGAAATATGTTCCACTGGGCAAAGTAAACTGATTGAGGAGGTTTTTTCAGAATTTTTGACAGTTATAGGGACACCAGCGGCGTACATTGAGAGCAGAGCGCTTGGCGTCATTATCCTGTTAAAAATGAAGTAGTCTCCTATCTTCAAATTTTGTGCAGATAATTTAAAAATTCATTTTAAAATATTTAAATAGAGCTCATAATTCAAAACACCATAAAAAAAAATCAAATTACCTAATTTTAAAGTCGATTTACACACCCATGCAAGAACTTCTCCACCTCCATGCTTCAGCATGGAGGTGGAGGAGTTCTTGTTCCACATAAATTCATGGGATCAAATTCCTCATTTTTTCATTTACAAACTATTATATGCCCATCAGAACCAAAAATGTTTAATTTTTCGTAATCCCAATCAACTTGCTGTCAATTTTGAATTTTCTGAAACTTAATCACAAGAATCAAATTGGATCAATAAACCATGGAGATGGGAGTGGTCATGCGTGGAGGTGTAAATCGGCCTCAAAGTAAGGTAATTTGGTATTTTTTTGATGGTATTGTGAATCATCAGCTCTATTTAAATAATTTAAAGTGAAATTTTAAATTAGCTGTCGAAAATTTGGAAATAGGAGACTACTTCATTTTTTAACAGGATAATGACGCCAAGCGCTCTGCTCTCAATGTACGCCGCTGGTGTCTCTATAACTGTCCAAAATTCTGAAAAAACCTCCTCAATCAGTTTATTTAGCCCAGTAGAACATATTTGGTGAGAATTTGATCTTTAAAAAAAAGAAAACATGACATATAAACACATAATGGGAAGTAAAAACAATAATAATAGAAGCATGGAGCCAAACCGAGGCAAAAATTACAAAAAAAAACTGATTAAATCTATACCAAAACATTTAAAAGTTATTGTGGACCACTAAAATATATCTTACTAAGTACTAAAGTAAGAAAGAAATACAATATTTAAAGCTAAGTTCAGATTTTTGTTAGGTGTACGAAAACTTTTGTGGCGTAATTTTTCAATAGCTTTTTGATTATTAATTTTTAAAAATAATAGTTACATCATTTTTAAGGAAATAATTATGCCATTCTATTAAGAACAAGTTGCAGATATGGCAAAAAAATTACAATTACAATATATTAATTTTTATTAGTCAAAAACATTAAATTTTATAGGAAATTGCAAGTGTACGAACACTTTTGAGGCCCACTGTATATATAAATTGTTGCTAAGTAAGTAATAAAGTAAAATTTTGTCGAATTATGAAATAAACTATTTTAAGTGTTCTTTTTTATTTTTTTAAGTAAAAAAAGTTTTTTCAAAATTGTATTTTTAATTTCTTTAATGAATTTTTGTTTATAAAACTAATCACTTTATCATTGTAGTAATAATATTTTATTGATATAGAAATCTACTGCAAAACATTACTTCATACAGTTAAAGAGCGAAAAATTCATGCTGATTTGAAATATACATATACAGTCAAACCTCTATACAATAAACCACTATTTAGTGAAATTTTCTATTTTGCGAACTTTTTCTAGAACCAAGTGCACATTTTATTGTTTTCTTCTTAAAATAACCTCCGAATAGCGAAGTGGATTTTCTATTTAACGAACTTTTTCTCTTGTGATTCAGGATATTTCAGGACATCATCAATCATTCATTCTCACTTTTAGCGCATTTTATGATAATCAATGACCCTGAACTGTTTTTAACTAACTCACCCAGAGCGAAGAAATTGGCGTAATATTTCAAACAAAAAACGCTAACAAAATTAACAGATTTTAACAGTAATTAAACGTAAGGAGGCATTTGGTAATGTATGCTTAAAATTACTGGTTATAAAATAATGTGTTTAAAATTACTAAGAGGGTGAAAATTAGAAAATATCGTTAAAAATTAATTACTTTTATTTAATATAAAAAATTTTTAAAGTTGAAAATGCAGTGCATTCCTGGAAAATGTTCTTTTTTTCCTTGTTCTCCTTGCAGATTTCTTTTTTATGGGTAAGATATATTAAAATAATACACATAAATTTTTTCAAAAAAAGTGGGAATAATTACTTTTTTAATAATATATAATGTTTATGAATTTAAAATTTGTTTTATGAGATCTCTAAATTATTTTAAAAGATGAATCTCTATCTAACGAATTTTCCATATTATAAACTTTTTTCGGAAATTAACGACTCGCTAAATGAAGAGATCCGACTGTATATATACATATATATACATATATATATATATATATATATATATATATATATATTTGTGTCACTCATATATCAAAAGTAAAAAACTAAATAATTAAATAATCCGCAAATGTAATAAAATTGTACATTAGTTTGTATATCGTAGTAGGCTCAAAGATTCTATATAATACCTTTTGTGAATATTTTTAAAAAGAAATAAGCTACATGTAAAAAAAGTACGAAGGCCTCATAAAAAATAAATGCTATCATTGATTTTTTATTATTATTGCCGTTTCTATTTTAAGAGAGAGAGAAAAAGCTAGGGGGAAAGGTTTTGCCAGTTCAATTTAGAAACTCATTTTTCAAAGTTTGAACTTTTTTCAGAAAAAACAAGACATTAATTACACTTAGCCGGTATTCTCTGAAAGAATCAACTACCATTCAAGCGATTGAATGCGGAAGCGCACGTTAAGTGACATGTTATTTCATGCATCTTCGTTTCAAAATCTCGTGGAAGAATAATAAAGACAAACAAGAGAAGGACAATAATTTCCATCCAGAATGAGATTCAGTTTTACATCCGTGGGAGAAATTCCAACTCATAAATCATTAGAGATGAAGAATTGGCTTTCCCCCGCATGAACAAGCGAGTTTAAGATGCAAATGATTATCGATATAAGATGCTTGTCTGACTTTCTAATCGATTTCACTTTCACGAAAAGTGTGCAGAGTACATTCAGTTTCAGAGTAAATTACAGTTTTATAGTTGAATTAAAAATATTCCAGAAAATCAAAGGTCAAGGAAAGAAATCGTATTTTATTTTAGTGTCAAAAATAATATAATATAATTTCTCAATCGCAATTTGTGTTATCCATAACTTTATCGTGATTAATTTTCATTATAATTTTTATTTGCCCTTGCCTTTTTTCAGGTTTATATGGTAAATTCTAATATTAATATCTACAACTTTTGTTTCATTCAAACTTTAGTTAAATTTTAATTAAAAGGACAAGAATTGCATTTATATTTTTATTCTTACTATTATGTTTTCCTGTGAAAGAAAAATATGTTTTGTTTTTCTCATATTTCCATATTACTTTAACCATATATAAATTTTCCTATCTAAAAATATTTGTTTTCCTCTCTTTTACATCTCTATAAAATTTAACCCTTTCAGTCATTTTAAGAAGTATTGATACTGTAAGGACTGGATGCTCTACTTTCTGGATACAAGCTAAATTGAATAGCAAATAATATTATTACTACCAGCATATTTCTCAATATTAAGTACTTTTAAACACATTTCTTGTATATAAGATTCGAGGGTATTATGACTATTTTATTTTGTATTCAGGAAATGAATCAATAGATCCTGATTTCAGTACCGATTTTCGAATTCCTTCTTGGTTAAAATTTTGTCATTTGTGGTGTTTTGAATGTCCTACCCAATTCAACAAACTAAAAATTTCATTTCTCTACACACACCCTAATCCATAACTAAACAGAGATTCGAAATATAGGTTCTTTTAACAAAATTTCGATTCTTTTAAACTGGGCAGCAACAACATTTAGTGAATTTTATTATATACTAGCCGAAATACTTTGCACTACGATTATGGAACGTTTTAAATAAAATAATACAAATAATTATTAATACATTGATCTTAAATTATCAAATTATATGTAATAATAATAAATAAATATTACATTAATTTCATTAATAAAATACACATTTATTTAGCTCAATACTTGCTCTTCTTTTTGAAGTAAAATTAAAATATTCAATTAACTTCATATCAAATTTTTTCAATGACGAAAAAAATTATCCGCACTCTTTAGCAAAAAGCTTCAATACGAAACGAGCTCAACTCTTACAAAGTTCTTTTCCCAGCTATGTAAAGATTTATTTGAAAAGTACATTTAAAGAAATTGTTCATGGGAAACTATTAATAAAAATATATAAAGAATAAATACAAGAAATTTTAAAAATAAAGTTAGTAATGGACATTCACACTATGATAAAATTAGAATTGTTGGACTCAAAAAAATGTTTAGAAGGAAGCCAAATTAAGATGAATTAAATTAGGTTTGAAGATCCTGAAACACACAAAATAGCTGTCGCAAAATAGTTTTCTTAAAATGTATAATTTTTGGCCTTGTCTTCTATCAATTCTTGAAATCTGGATTGTATATAAATTGCGATGATATAGATAAAAAAAAAGAAATTGTTAGATAAAGATCAATAGATAAATAAGTTCTTGATTTATATATTTTTGCATCAGATACAATGCATTTTTAATATTTAAATTATTTTCTGATTAGAATAGATATGAATACGTTACACAAGCATACGTTGAGGTTTCAAAAAGTAAGGTAACAAATTCCTTCAAAATAAACATTTATTCACAATATTAAATAAATGTATACAATGTACGAAAGCGCAGATACGTATTATTTATCGAGTGATTTGTTCCATCGGTGCACCAAACCATCTAAACCCCCATCGTAGATTGTCAGTATCAAGGTTTTGCAACCATGTACAGACGGCTTGCTGAGCCTTAGCAGCGATTCTAGAATGCTGCCCTTCCAAGTGTTTCTTTAAAGGTCCAAATAGATAGAAATTCCTTGGTGTGAGGTCTGCAACGTTAGGAGAGTAGTCCAATACCTCTCCCACTGAAAACACTATTTCTTCATCTCGCACATCTGTTCTGACTTTGTCAAATTCCACCCACTTAAAACACACCTGCTTCGTGACCTAACACTTACACCGTACACTTCTACCAATTATGGATGAATTTCAGCTGGAGAATTCTTCCTATAAATGCAAAAACCGTGTCACACTTCTTATTTCAATCGCAGACCATGTTTCTACAAATGCAGCCCTCTTATAACTGAGATTTAGTCATGTTATTGGAGAACCAGTTCCATTAACAGAACCCTGTTTGAATGTTGTTATTGTATTTGTTATCTTAAGAGGGATTTTTATTTATACAAATAATTTACATACCCACCAGACCTCTTGCCACCTTACTTATTGAAACCCTTACTTATATATATTACCAAATAAACTTTCTATTTCATATATTGGATTTATAGCATCAATAATTTCAATATCAGGAAAATACGGATAGTTTTCTTTTTGTGTACTTTGCGTTGGGGCCTTAGTGAGTTAAATATACAATTACATTATTCCACATAACAATCTTTGTCTTTCACTAGCTTTGAACCAGCAATTTTCTTTAAATCATTTGCAATCTCTTTATCTTTATTTATCTGTGTCTCGGCTTATTTTATTTTAAAATTTTACATTGAATATAAAATTTATTTATTAGATATTTACTTCATTTTATTCCTCCGTGAATATATGCATGTAAGTTATACTGTACTGTATTCAAATTTTTATTTATTTTCCATCGTAATAGACTTATGTTCGAACTATATTATGCTGTAAAGGAAGTTTCGAAATAAAAAGTGCTTTGCTTAACTTTAGATTAATATTTTTTTGAATTTGGATTTAAAAGTTATAATTTCTTTGGGAGCAGAATAAATTCTATGTGTTAGAATTTTAATATTCGGATATAGGTGAATATCATAGATAAATGTACAGTATGCATAGGAAAGTTCTTTTAACTTGAAAATACTTGTGAATGAAGAGAGCGATAGCAATGCAGGTGAGGACATTGTATAGTAAAGAGAATATTCCCGATTTAATGCAAAAGACAGCAGCACCCTTAGTGAGGAAATTTGAAAGATAAACATTGCAAATCAAAAATGAAAAGGGATAGAGCAAAATTTCTAGTTGGAAAAATTTAAAACATCAATTAATTAGTACGAAATAACATTTGATTCAAGCGGGTAATGTAAAATGTTGCCTGTATACCTAAAAACGCCCATAATCAATGCGCGACAATCTATTTCAGTTTTGAAATAGATTGCCCAACTGCAGATTATGACGTTGTAATGCACCGCAACGTCTGTGCAACTTAGATTTCCAAAACATTTAAATTTTAATTTAAAAGTGTGTGCCCTCGCTTGATGAAACATTTCTTCTTTGATAATCATAAAATAAATGGAAATCTGATCTGTATGAGATCCTACAAAAAAGATACAATTATTAAAGTATGTTAAAACTGTGGAGCTGAGTGGAAATGATGAGCTTCACTGATTTATAATACTACGAGATGATACTTATTTACGGCGAATGCCAACGAATCGTGACACATGCTGCATGGGATTATGTCATTCATTTTTCATCTAAGCCACATCCAAGCTCGATTACCATCACAAATGTTGAGACAAGGAGACAGGAGGCAATAGTAGTCACCTGTGTTCTGCATACCAGTGAGTGCAGATATGCGTGTTACGGCAGAGAGTATTTTCGCATATGTACAAGCCCATCCACACAACAGTACAAGATATATCAGCATGGCTTGTAGCTTAACATGAGGCCGAATAAGTAAAGTACTACATGCTCAACATGCACATCTGCTTACTGGGACCTTTGTTCGACGAATGTACATTAAATTGATAGAGGTACCTTCAACTATTACAGGATATCACTTTTGACTTTTTATAGATCATAGGTTCCCAATCTTTTCTGAACTGGCGCCCCCTTTTCTAATAAATATTTCGATACCGCCCTCTCCCACTCTAGAGAAATAAGAGTGTTGTTGTTGCTACTAATGCCACCTGTCTAACGTAGTCAGATCGAGGCCACGAAATTCATCATGGCATCGGCCTGCCGTTAGCTGTAGCTTTGAGCACCATGCAAGTGACACTATGATTTGGCTCGATTCTACCCCAATTTTGAGGGAGAACACCCTGAGAGAAATAAGAGTGTACATAATACATGGTAAAAACAAGAGTTAAATTTTAAAAATATTTGTTTTCTAATAGAATATATTTTTTTATGTAATTTTTTTCTAAAGCCCCAATTTTTTTACTTGTGAATCTGAAAGAGCTATTGCCCCAAATATTTTTAAATATGTAATATTATATATTTTAGTCATATATGGGATATTGTTGGAATTGAAACACAACAGAATTTTGTATTCATTTAAAAGAAGAATAAAAGTTTTAGCTTACCAGTTATAAAGACTTGCAGGGCTTTGGATGATACGAAGGAACTTATAATAAATTATTGCTTTTTTTATAATATATATATATATATAAATGACAGTTTCAGCCTTTAAAGAATCCCACGTTCATTCCTGGTTAGCATATTTAATTATGTTTCTTGGATAATATACGTAAAGAAATGCAGTGGACGAAACATTTATCCTACTGCTCACAGACAAAGACACTACATGCACAACAGAAATTAAAATGCACTGTATCATTCAATTTGATGTAGATCTGAATGTAATGTAATCTTTAAGTTTTTCATCCACTTCCCAAACTACCGAAATATGGGAATCTTCATGCATGTGATATAGAGAAATTATTTAAATACAAACAATTAACATAAGGTAAACAGTATTTAAGTTTACTTTTGTTAGTACATAATCAGTGTGTGTGTGTTTTTAGTCTTCTGTAGACTATATTTGGTTAATCTGCACTAGCCCCTCCGTGCCATCTCAATGCCCCCAATTTTCTCTGGGTCTTTTACTGCTCCCCTGAAAGCCTCAAACGCCCATAAGGAGGCGTTATCGCCCACGTTGGGAACCTATGATATTGAGGACACTCCTCAGTCCATATTAAGGTCCTTGTAGTTCCAAAATGACGGTGCTCTTGCACACCAGAGAACTGGAGTGCAAAACTTTTTCAAAGATTGTTTGGAACAACAAATTATCCGTTTTGGTGTAGTGTTGAATAGCCACCACGATCGACACCTCATTCTGTTGGATTTCTTCCTGTAGGATTACAGAAAAGATCAGGTTTACATAACTCCACGTACAAGTCTGCTGGATCTACGCTATGGTATTACAGATACTTGCAAAATTGTGACACCTTGCATGCTCAGAAATGTCCATGCATTAACTTGATATCACTATATGACAGTTTGCCTTTGCGTTTTCTTGTGGGATGTCATTTAACTGCATTGACGTAAGTACTTATTTTAAGCGATACATTTTGCGAATTTCTTCATACCTATGTCTATTCCTTTCGAACGCTTACACAAAATGGAATTCATCGATTTCCGACATTTTTCACTATATAGGTGACATTTTATCTTAGCCGCGTGAACCAAATGTCTTTTTGCACTAATCAACTGATGCACAAAACTTTCTAACAGGAACTTTCATTCTTTCTCTTTCCATTTCAATTCAATCATCGTCATTTACAATTCCTATCTTCCAAATTTCAACATTAGGAACGCTGCTGTTGTTAATTTAGGTCGGGTGTAGTCACTTAAGTATCCCGGAACCTCACTTGCATAGCTGTAGTTTTCTACTGTGCAACCTGTTTATGACTCACCATAATGTCTATACTGTATAAATAAAACTAACGATACATATTCCCAATTAAAAAGATATATATGCTACATATTATTTATCAAAATATATCACCAGAAATCAAGATCATGATAGTTTAGTATGAGAGTCACAAGTTTCAATAACGCAAAATCACTCTTTCTTTTGGGTAAAGAATTTTTAGTAAAGAATTTTTCGCAAAGAATTTTTGTAATAATAGGAGCTGCGTTACAATTAATCGAACAATACCACATGGGGCAGTATGGATAAAAGTGGGATATTACTTTAGGTTTCACTTGATTTTTCTAATAATGGATGAGAAATTTATACAAATGCCATTTTGAAAAAAAAGACAAATAAGTAAAATAAATATAAATTTTTATATAAGTTATAAAATAATGCTCTTTATTAATTTAAATTCTAATCATCAGAAATTTAAAATGATGATTCTTTATAGTAACAAGAACTCCAAAATTGAAAAAAGCAACATAGTGAAAATATTAATGCTATCAATTAAATTTATAATCCTTCTGTTGCTATAGTTCTCCTCTAATTTTTTTTTATATTTCTCACATTTTAATTTTTATTTCCTTTGCAGTTTAAAAATTATTTCTATGCAAAATGTGCAATTTTTTTTTATACTGGTCAAGCTGTCAAAATAAGGCTTTCTATGTCTAATTTTACGATTAATGTCAATCAATTTTCAAGGACATTTTAAAATTCTTTTATATTACTTGTATTTACTTAATTAAAATATTTTTAAAAAGTAATTTAATTTTGGATCGATTAAGAAAGAAATCCATTTTCTTAGATCTTTTAATATATTTCAAATTTTAAGTTGATTCGTAACAAAAAAAAAAAAAAAGGTCATGTAATACATGCAATTTAATAAGTTATGTAAGTCACTTGAATATTTTTTTTTATTTTATAAAGTGCCATAGGCTACAAATAATCGTTAATGTGATTTTAAGTCAATTGACCTTAAAATCCTTATAACCTGAAGTAGATTATGAATGTTAATTCTCCCAGAACATTAATTATTCTCTCCAAAGTTAGAGGGAAAGTTAAGGAGCGTAAATCTGGCACGTAATAATTTGATTCTCTCATTTCATCAGCGGTTATTTCGAATTTCAAAATATGATTTGTTACTCATAAATCTTTTTGAAATATGAAAATTAGGTTTCTTTTTTTAAATTAAAGTAAGATATGCAAAATATAATTATACGATCGGAGAAAAATATTTTCGTGAAACGAAAAAGATTACTCATCACATTTTTTAGTACGATAACCATGTTTACTAAGTTTAATGTTAACCAACATCAAATAAAATAATTTATATATTTTGTTATTTTCTTTCACATTAAAAAAAATGATGCAGTGCTAATTCGTACATAATGCTGTAACCCAATGATGTATTCATTTTTAGAAGAATACGTTTAATATGTGGGAGTATGTCCTCTGTTAGCTTCACTCTCCCCCCCCCTTATGATTTCGTCTTATGTAATTGTTTTTATAATTCAAAGCTTGAAATAAATGAACATATTTCTAAGTCCTTTTAATTAAGTATTTTGGTGAACGCAGTATTGTCAATTTTGTAATTTTTTTTATTTCTAATAACATGCAAAAGTTTCAGTCTTTTATTTACATCGAAATAGATTACATGAACTTTTACCGTGAATGAAAATTTTGTTTTCCTCTACAAAGCGAGCAAATTCGTAGTGTTTCGTAGTGAGATTCTGTTATTTAAATTTTTTCTGTTATTTAAAATCATCATGTTTGTATGTTCTTTAAAATCTTGCATTTGATAAATATTTTTAAGAGAAAAGGGTATTTAGGATAATTTACTCTCAGTATTTTCCCTTTTCAAAATATCTGCAAAATAGTAGCAATAACCTGTTGAATCAGAAAACGCCTGAAAAAAAGTTATCTCTCTGTAAAATTTTCTATGACTCAGAGTGTTGTCATAATACAACAGTGAAAGTAAAAACAGCAGCTTACGGTACTTCACGGTCATAACTATTGCATTATTTATTGCTGATTCTATGCAGGTATCAAAATTATTAAACCTTACTACATAAATAATCATTTAAATATATAATTAATGATAATTATTTTGCAATGAAATCTTCATATGCAGGTTTTAAAAAAAATGAATGAAAAACTTTTTGAGAGTTGATAATATCTCCTTTTATTTAATAATTTTCTCAAGATAGCTATTCTTCAAGCAACTGTCAAACAATCTTTCATTTTTCTTAAGCAATTTTTATTTTAAAGCAAAATAACTTGACATTTTGTTAATATGAAAAACATAAATGTTTTGAAGATTTTGGATCATGAATAAAAACAAACATTTAAACTACTAAAACAATTTTTCTGTTATAGACGAACATATGAAATATGTAAGCTATTCAGAATACACAAAGCATATTTTCTATATTATTTTTATTACTTCATTTTCAACCTGTTAATCAGCAACTAATAAAATCCTCAAAATTTTAATAATATTTTCTACAGAAGTTAAATTTCTCCAAGGACATTAAAAATTACACATATTTTGCATAAATAATATTTCAAGGCAAATAATATTTCATTAGATATATCTCTTATACTATTTCAAAATGTCTTCTTTTATTTTTTTACTTTCCATATTTTGAATTTCACAAACTAAAGCACTTGGATAATTCTAATATTTTAACAAAATATACAAAAATATTGAGAAAAAAATTGCGCTTTAAAACTTTAATGTAAATGTATACTTTAAATGTATAACTCTTTAAAACCCAGCTCGCACGATCGTTCAGTTTTGTGCAAGTTAAAAAATTCTTATTCCTTTGAGATCCGAAATATTTTTATTTTTAAATATTACATTATTCCCTGACCCTAATGGCACTGACAAAAATAATTTTAAAAAAATTGTTTCCCACCCCTGGAACGTGAAGTGTTGCAGCACGAAAGAGCTGGTCAGGTCTTAAAGGGTTAATAGTATATTCATTCGTTTGTTCATTGAAATATCGTTTATTCTATGCTAAATATAATCTGAAAACT
The DNA here is from genome assembly GCA_019973975.1 of Trichonephila clavata. Classification (NCBI taxonomy): domain Eukaryota; kingdom Metazoa; phylum Arthropoda; class Arachnida; order Araneae; family Nephilidae; genus Trichonephila; species Trichonephila clavata. Next base: position 20,490 of record BMAO01004462.1, read on the forward strand.
ACTTATAACACACAAAATAAAATTCGAAATAAAATTAATTTTACATTTAGGAATGCTAATTACTTACAATAAATTAATTGTAACACTAATAGAAGATGTAATAAATAAAAGAACTACATCAAATATCCTTTATATCTCTCTCTGGTCAATGTATTATGTTTGAAGCTTTGTGTAAGAAAAAGAATGTAATCAAGAAAGAGCTTTCGATATAAAGCATTTGTTCATTTTTAAAGAGTTTAATAGATCATTTAACAAATATTCCCTGAAGGATATCAATTTTACCCACAATCAAAAATCTCTATAACATTTATCAATCAATTTTTCCCCTCGATTTAAATCTCGTGTAAGTTGATAGTTGTACGCAGATCAAACTTATGTAACCCGTAAACGATTTGTCCATCTCTTTATTTATTACAATAAGTTAACTAGGGCGTGATTCCTTGTCATTGAGGTGTTTTGTTTGTCTGTGGGTTCACTCGTGCATGACTTAACGCGTTATTTAAATGCAGTGAAAACGAAATTTCTCAGCATTAATTCAATAGATAAATCACTTTTCTTTTCCAAATAACGTTTGAATATAGTGAACTTTAAAAAAAATGTTTCAATCAGTTAGTAAAATTAAATAGCAATTTTTGTTCCCAATGAAGTTATTCACATATTTTTAAAGGAAAATTTACACAGATAATCATGTGGCAAAATCAAATGAAGTTTCTAAAAGAGAAAGAGTTTTTGCATTGAAATAAAACTTTCGGATTTTTAATTTTGTGGGGCATTTATCTTTATCTTATGTAATAAATAGCAGAAATAAGAAACAGCAGCAAAATGGTAATAATTCCCGAGAACAACGGAAGTTTAAATATTAAATTTCTGCCTGCTCTTTTTAAAGGGTTTTAGGATAACTGAATAACATTCTAAAAAATATTCATCTAGACTAATATTGTATTATTTCTAATGATTCCGTGTATTTTTTAAATGACATGACGAACACATTTTTAGATTTTCTCGTGAGATATTAACGAAGAGTTTCATAATTAAAACTGTAGTATGTAACGAGAAGGACATTTGAGAGACAGTACCTTAATCAATTTACCCAGATGTCTTATGATGACTTCGAGACATTTATATTATTATTTAACGCAAAATAACCGTTCATTCCACACGAATCAGAACATAAAACCACGGCATGATTCAAACATAACTTAGTTCTAAAAAATATTCTATATTTTAAATGAATCAAAAAAGTAGTTTTTAAATTTATTTCAATAATTCGAAAATAGTATTAATTTCAAGTTAAAGAATCCAACTCTCTTTGGCTGAAACTTTAAAATTGATTTCTCTCTTTTTCTACCTCTTACTCTGTATGTTCGTATAAATAATTTTAAAGCGAAAATTAATTTCTTTTATCAAGGAAATCATTTGAACGATTATTAGAATAGCTTTAATAAAAAAATTGTTCAATTAAAAGCCGTTTTTGATGGCTAATGTGTACATATATTAAGAAATTAAAAAATCAGACAAAACTAAAAATATTCTGATAATTTTTACAACATGGAAACTATTATTTAATGATGTAAATATTTCCATTTTAAAAATCAGAAGTATACCGTTTTATTCAATATTACGTTAGAAGTTGGGAGGGAAATCATCAATCTTACAATGAATTTAATTTGACATAGTTTTGACAGAAAAGAAACAATAAATTAATAACCTCAAAAATACACATAATTCTTTGAAAGCTATGAGATGAAAACCCAAGGACTCAAAGAAAAATTGAAAGAATCTCAAATGACAATTCATTGAACTGCTTACACACATGATTACGGATAAAGATTAAAATTTAGAGATTATCAAAGGCAAGTTACCTAATGTCTTTTCTTCCTAACAGAAAGTAAAAAAAGGGAAATTCTCCTTAAAAATTGCTTTGTAAGATTCAGATGAAAATATTTTGTGAGAAAATGCGACGGCACGTAATTAAGTCCAACAGAAATTCCTTTTGGAGAATTGGCCACATTCTAGGGTTTGCAGCCCCGGGGGGATTTCGATGCTTCTTCAAATCCCGAAATCCTAGGATTAAAAAACTTAAACCCGGGGTTTAATTTTTGCCTGAATTATATATTCAAATTTTTTCTCATCAAAATTTTCAAAGATATTAATTTTCAGAAAATTTATATTTTTTTATGAAATATGCACGTAGATTTTTTTGTGCAATTATAAATGCTATAAGTAAAAAATTATATACAGCTCTCATTTCTCGTATGGGATAACGTCTCACACATCTAGTGATTTTCTGCAATACTTACACAATGGTATAAATACGTCTCAGGAATAGATTCTGTCACAGTTCCTTCTTCAATTAAATGCCTTAACTTAACAGTGAACCTGCTTGAAAGACTTGACACTTCAAACATTACTAACAGCTCATGCAACTGGATCTTCTATTTCAAATGAGGTAACACTTGAAATTGATTCAAATTCTGATTCAATAACTGAATCAATTTGCACAACAAAAAAACCCATTAAGTGTAGCAGAAGAAGGGATAAAGTTATAAAAGAGGAATATATACCAATGTAGCCTATTAAATTTGAGACACTGCCATCAAAATTTCAAAAAGAAATGTCCCTTTTTGAAAATGCAGGAAGACGTAGTGAATACCTGGAAAGAACATGAAAATAAAGCCTACTATAGTGTAGTATCAGAACGACCATTTTCTTCGGCAGTACAATTAATAAATGTACTGACGAAGATACCAACTATAATAAAACCTTCACTGTATAGTAAAAAAAAATAACTTTATTTACAATTAAAAGCATCTCACAACACCTCACTAACTCCACTCATACTGGCATCTCACCCTCTCCCCGTCTCGTCACACTTATACATCGCCGCTACAGAAGCAGCGCCATCTATATCCTGAACAGTGACAAAAATAAGCCGTTTGAACGATGAAATGTTTTAAGAGCTGTGTTTTTAAAAGCTTATTTACAGAAACAAAAGAAATGTTTTTCTTAAAAATTTCATTTGTACTATTTTTATTCGTTTTTTTAAACAATAAATTAAGTTTTGTTTGGATTTGTTTCAATAAGTAATAATATAAACGAATTTTTTAATTATGTTTTCAGTTTTATGCTAGTTTTCAGCATAGTTTGAACTATGCTAGTGTGTAAGTATTTTTCATAAATAGTCCAATCCTAATACCGAGACCGATCCCGGGATTTAGATAATGAAATCCTGGGATTGAAAATATATCAAGGGATTTTAAATTCTACCACATTCTATTTCACGCTTAATTTACTCTTCACTTATAAAAATAATATCCCCAGATGCAATTTTTGTTTATTTATTTAATTCAATATTACTTAATTTGATTATTTATTTCATATATTGTTATTGGATACCTTTCATTTTAAAACATATCAAATTGCTCTAAATAAAAGTATTAAATTTACAAAAACAAATTTATTTTTAATATGAAGTGCATATACACTCTTTTTTTTTTTATTTACAAATATATTTTTAGAATTAATGAAAAGAACAGGTTATTCGAAAATTCATTACGACTACATTTGTAAGATTTTCTCTTGTTCTTATTACGACACTTATTGTAATTTTCTTCATTTCTATTCCTACTGCACCTTCCAAACAGCTCACTTCATTAAGTTAGGTTTATGCATGTATACAAGAATTGAAACGAAATTTTTCAAATTTTTCTACTTCGTAACATTCCTCGATGTTTAGGTCCTCAACCATCAATCAATTTCATTAAATAAAAAAGCGTCGCCAAATTCTATGATATGCAGCTAATAGTGGAAAACTATTTCCACGCATTTTCAAACACAATAGTAACTATAATAAAATTTGTGTGTGTTTATGACCACACGATAGAAGTGAAAACTTCTAATTTATTCTGAGTAAGAGAATCCGATTTTTCGGATGTACTACGTTTCCTTTTACGATATTTTAGCATACAGGCGTTAAGTTCTCTTTTTCGTGCCCATTCATCGATGAATTTGTTTATTTCATTCATTTTCTTTAAAATGCAATGTTTAAATTATTATGCATTTTTATATATTTATATATGAGTATATACGATTTAAATGTCAATTAATCGAATTATTTAAAAATATTTATACATAAATTACTTATGTAGATTATATTTATATAATAGATATGTTTATATGGTACGTACAATCGCAACAGTGCCAAAGTTCAAGATAACTCGTCAAACTTATTCCCCACCTTGTGACGTACGCACTGAATTGGGAATCATGTGCTTCCTTTCATATATTGTCGCCAATACCTTTGTGATAATACGTAAGTACCGTTTATATAATATATATAAAGCTGTAAACTATGTAAGGCTAGGAAAGTTTATGCCTTGAGAGCCATTTACTCTTTTATAAAATCTCTAAGCAAACAAAAGGAGAGGGTTCGTACTTTTCACACTAATGCTTGTACTTTTTCGTAATCTCTTGGTTCCCCTCCTTAAGAAAAACAAAAATATATTGGCAACTTTTTCACCAATTAATTTCTTTAAAATTTAATATTTTATTTTTTTGGCACATTTTTGTGCTTAAATGCTCTTTCTACTGAATAAAAAAATATATATCCCGTTTCTCGTTACTTCCTATATCTTCAATCTCCTACAAAAGAATAATCATTTTTAATCGCTTTCTCTTCTCCAATTCACTCGCTGGAGTTAAATAAAAGTAAGCTGCATGACATTAATATTTAAATAAAGAAAATAATAGTTCACGAGAAAAAATGCGCATGATTTTTTTTTAAAAAAAACACGCGCCTAAAAAGTTTTTATTTTACAACTAAACGCGCGTTGCCGACCCGAACACGATTTCCGACTGGAGTTGAATGACCGTAACGCACCCGAACTTGATGCTTCATTTAAGGGAACCAGAACATTATACACATTCAAAAAATCCGTTTTTCAATTTTAATATTAAAAAACAGTGCATATTTTTCTGAATCTAAAATGTTTTGCACTAATATGTCCGTTGAACTGTTCAAAATAACCGTAAAATATGAAAAAAGTAATTGACAAAAATGTAAGAAAACGTTTACAAATATGTTTAGTTTTTTCACTTTTTCTCCAAAGCATAATTTTTTGCTTTTAAGTACACTTTTAAAAAAAAACTATTGCACCGTATACACTATAGGGTTCCGAATTTTCTTATACTTCTATACAGGATACATGTACATATAGTAAACCTATTTTTTTAGTCAAAGTTGTATATAATTTTTTAAAAAATAATTTTAAGTATAAAAAAGGGGAAAAAAACAAAGATTTTCAAAATTACAAAGTTTTATAATTTTTTTAAAGAAACAATCTTAATATTTTGCTAAAAAAAAACAGGTTATTAGGTAAAAAATATTTTTTTATATATGTGCAAAAAATATTTTATATATTTAAGAAACTTTTCTTAAAAAATGGTACCTAAACATATGCATGTATTATGAGATCTGAAAAATTATAACCAACTTAAATTAAACAGGAAAAAAAATTAACTAAAAAATTAATTATCTTTAAGATCACAAAATATCTAGGTTCAATTGGAAATTTTTAAAGATATGTCCTATTAACAAAGAGTCTTATTTTTGGCATTTTACTCTTTTCAAACATGTCCTGAAGTTCACTCTTCCGCAAAACGCGCCTTAAAGGGAACCAGGACATGCTCGGAAGTGTAAAATGTCACAAATAAGACCCTTTGTTTATGAGACATTTATCTTTTAAAATTTTCAATAGAGCTTAGATATTTTATGTTCTTAATAAAGATAATTTAATTATTCTTTTAGAACTACAAAAATAACTTTTTAGTTCAAAAGTTTTTTTTTTCCTACTTAATTTAAGTAATACATAATTTTTGAGAACTCATAATACATACTTATGTTTAGGTACCATTTTTTTAAAAAGTATCTTTTTTTCATAAAAATATTTTTTACACATATATAAAACAATACACAAAAGACAGTGAACCTATTTTTTTTAGTGAAAATTTAGTAAAGTTTCTTTAAAAAAATTATAAAACTTTGGAAAATTTCTATTTTTCTGCTTTTTTTATGCATAAAACTATTTTTAAAAATCTAGGCACTATATTTTAATAGAAAAAAGAAATAGGTTCACTATATGCATAGGCACCTTGTATAGAAGTATAAAATATCTGGACCCTTATAGTGCAATAGTTTTTTTTTTTTTAAACTGTACCTAAATGCAAAAAAAATATGCTTTTGAGAAAAAGTGAAAAAACTAAGGGTCAAAAGGGGCGTTGTCATTTGTTTACATTTTTATTTTTCATATTTTAGGGCTATTTTGTCAACAAACATTTAAGTATCATTAAGCACTATTTTTAGAACTAAATTGAAAAATTGATTTTTTGAAAGTATATAATGTCCTGGTTCCCTTAAGGAGTTATCACTTTAATAAAAGGATAGCATTTGGAAACGTCTTTTGAATTGGCGGCATCTTTTGATTTGTCGAAATTGATCAACGATACATTTAAGTACCAATTTCTCTAAGTAATAATCGAGATTAGAGATTGAATATGATAATAATGAAATGTGGAATTAGGAGTAGTCTGCCCATGGAGACATTTTTATTCCATCACGTAGTCTCTGAAACTGACAAGTTTAAGATTTGAAGATTAACGCTTTGATTTAAATTTACCCATCGATCACATTGTACAATATAGTTGCATTCTCCCCACACACACACACACACAATTCAGGAACATGTTGCTATCTTTTTCCTTCCGCAAGAAGCATACTTTTGTTTTTCCTCTAAAACTGAGAGTTATTAAATCTGTTTATTGAAAAAAAAAATAACTACTGAATATTAAGGCTAGTTCTGCAGATCCAGTTAGATCACTGAACTTTTAACTTGGAAGTTGATTAAAATACTATTTTAAATCTTTATTTATCGCTTGGAAACAATATTTTTAAATCTTATATTTTTATAAATTTTGTTTTATTACCTTCATGATAATAATGAAATACAAAACCATTAACTTGCTCGATAATACAAGTTATAAACCTGTTTCCAAATGCAGTATTGAAGTCTTTGAAAATGAGACTGGTTAATTCTCATATTACTGCTATCTTTTCACTTTACTGCTATCATTTATATAAAAAAAACTTACTTATAGTAGGATGTGCAGAAATGTAAACGTGAAAAAACGTGTAGAAATAGTGATAAGCAATGCCTTATATCTCAGTTTATGTCTAAAGCATTGCTGCTGCTTATGATTCTGAATTTTTTGTTGTTGTTGTTTTCACTGGTATTTACAAATATGATTTCATAAAAGTATACAAAAAAATTAACAATATTTTATTTAAGGATAATTTTGTTTTAGGGTACTTGAAAAATATTAAGGTTGCTCATTAATATAATTTGCTAAATGAATCATCCATTAAGTCAGAGGAGGGCAAACTCTTTTCCAGACTACGTGTCACTTCTAATTTTTTTCAAGATGTTGCGGTCCACCCAGTGGTGTAAATGCAGTCAGCTAAGAAAAAGATCTACAATATTTATTATGACCTAATAAAAAATAAATACCGAATATGCCCACCTACATACACTATCTGACCAAAAGTATCCGGACACCCCTTAAAAAAGTGGTTCTGGTGAGTGACGCAATTTGATACGTAATTGAAAGCTATAAAAGTGTTGGTAATGGTTTGTCAGATTGTATTTATGCGTTTGAGAGGCAATGAGTAAGTCAAAGGAGCTTAGTGAGTTTGATCGTGGCAGTATAGTGGGATGCCACCTTTGTGGGAAATCAGTTCGTGAGATTGCGGACATTCTACATAAGCCTAAATCTACTGTGAGGGATGTAATTGTGAAGTGGAAACGTCGAGGCAGTGAAACGGCAGAAAAACGAACCGGTAGGCTGAAAATACTTGGTGAACGCAGCTGCAGAACTCTGAAAAAGGTAGAGAAGCAAAATCGCAAGTCCTCGTTGGTGGAAATTTCTCAGGAGTTCCAAAGTTAATCAGGAATTAGTGTTAGCAGCAGGACTGTCCGTCGAGAGTTAAAAACTTGGGATTCTATGGTCGTTCAGCCGCTCACAAGCCAAACATCACTCCACAGACTCCACTCGATTGCAAAGATGTAGAGCTCACCGTCATTGGACTGTGGATATGTGGAAAACCGTTCTTTGAAGTGATGAATCTCACTTTACAGTCTGGCAGTTGGATGGACGCGTCGGGATTTGGCTGATGCCCGGCGAACGTTTCTTTAGTGACTGCATTGTGCCGACTGTTAAGTTTGGTGGTGGAAGCATAATGGTGTGGAGGTGTTTCTCGTGGTTTGGTCTGGGTCCGTTAGTTCCTGTGATTGGAAACTCTGAGATGTATGTGAACATTCTGGACAATGCTGCACTCCCAACTCTGTGGCAATATTTCGGGGAAGGCCCATTTCTTTTCCAGCAGGATAACTGCTCCATTCACACATCGAGGCTTGCGCAGGCGTGGTTTGACGAAATGGGTGTTCAAAAACTGGTCTGGCCTTCTCAGAACCCCGATCTAAATCCCATAGAACACCTTTGGGACGAATTAGAGCGCAGATTACGTATCAAGCCAAATCGACCATCCTCACTGCAAACACTCGCTTCAGCTGTGATGGACGCCTGGAAGGCAATTCCTATGGTCACCTATCAAAAATTGGTGGAAAGTCTTCCCAAACGTATGCAGGCTGTCATCCATGCAAAAGGGGAATCAACATCATTCTAATATGTGCCTCAGGACTCTCTGAGTCCACACCACTGGGTGTCCGGATACTTTTGTCCAGATAGTGTATATATATATTACAAAAAAATTCAAACTTTTAAGACCGTGTTTAAACAAAACGCAAGATACAAATATAATAATAAAGCGCGCCCAAAACCATTACTGACTGAATTTCAACGCAAGGGGCGATTGACGTGGGCAAGGGAACATTCATTATGGACTATTAAAGACTGGGAAAAGGTAATATTTAGTGACGAGAGTCAGTTATGTATTTCTGGCAACCAAAGTAGTGCCTATGTAAGAAGACGCACTCATGAGGAATTCAGCCCTCAGTGTCTGAAGCCCACATTAACGTACCCGACAAAAGTGATGGTATGGGGTTGCATGTCTTCTCATGGTGTTGGAAGACTTCACATCGTTAGCGGAATAGGGAAAGCCATGGATTACATTGAGATACTACAAAATAATATGCAACCAACTGCGAAAGATCTTTTTGGGAATCAGTCATGGATTTTTCAGGACGATAACGCCCCTTGTCATCGTGCAAAGGTAGTCCGGAAATGGTTGAAAGACCATACTGTGAATAGAATGAACTGGACAGGACAGTCTCCCGACCTTATTCCGATAGAGAACTTATGGTTTAAAATTGGTTATGAAATTTCAAAGAAAAACCTTTAAACAAACGTGAATTAATTGAAGTTTTAATATTTTCCTTCAACCATATTGTCACGAAAGATCTTCTTTTGAAATTGGTGCATTCCATACCAAAAAGATATAGAGCCGTAATTAAAGCAAACGGCTGGCCCATAAAATATTGATTTTCTAACATGTGACAACAATTTAATTTTCAAAATGCTTATTAAATATACCGTATTTGTCAATTATCGTGTTATTTTTCTTTGCATAGTATGTTATTCTATATTGTTTTATTCTGCACATATTTCACATTATTGTGTTCAGGCAGCTTTACTACAAAAAATATTTTAGTCATTAAGAAACTAGTAGTAGATTTGAAATCAGCATAAAAAAATACATTAAAATCAATAACAATATTTAAGATAGTGCAATAATTTCATAACGAAAAATGAAGTCAAACACAAGAATTACGCTAAAAAATGAGTGTGTTCAGGACTTTTTGCCACCACTGTATTGGTCACTCAATAAATATGTGGTTTATATATGCAAAAAAGTTCGCATAGTTTTTGAAGCAAATAATTTTAACAAATTAATGTCTAAAATATTTATGGTTTATATATGAGGTGAAAAGTGCGTAATAACTAATTTTAACAATTGATATGAAGCTATTTGGTTTTCTAAGAGTTCAAATTTATAAAAAAAATGTCATTATATAATTAAATCAATTTTTTTAATTCGTTCGTATTTTATTTCAATAATTTCCATCGTTTTGAAAATATTATTTACTATATTACTCAGACATTTGTATAAATACACTTCAAAATATTCTCACTTATTATTTCCATTATAAAATTATATTATATAAACATGTTAAATTAATAATGGGAAAATTTTATGTAAAACATTAATCTTTAAATAAACATAAAAATTTATCTGTCCTAAACTTTCAAGTCAGTGTAAAATTTTACATGAGAAAAATATGTTATTTTGTTTATGTAAGTGGATTTTACAATTAAACTTAACATATTTTAATTAGAAAAATGAACTGATTGTCATATTAACAAATTAAGCATGCATCTATTAATTTTTTATTATTAATTTTATTCCAATAACTCCAGTTTACTTATGCAAAAATAATTAAAATATATCGCTTACATTCCAAATAATTTCTATGAGTGAAGTTCCCTTAAGAAATTTAGTGGATCAATGTTAATTCACTTTACTCAATAATCCTTAGATAATAACTGCAACTGAATACGTTATTATGTATTTTCCATAAGCAACAAATTGATAGTGTTTTTTTCTTATTTTATCTCAGTTCCAGTTTAACGTATTGTTATCAAAGTAACATTTTAATCGATTCTGCAACATTTTAGATACATTATTTAATAAAAATAAAACACAATTCAATTAATGATACCACAATGTTTGCGCATATCTAAATAAAGTAAGCGGATTTCCAGTTCTCGTGATCTTCTGTGGTTGGAAAAATAACGATTATTATCTGATTTTAAAAAAAGCAATCGTGCCTTATGAACTGGCGTAGGTTGTCAAATCTATTTTAGTGGCAGGTATAAAACAAAAAATAATTAATTTCGAAAGCTCATTAAGTATCTGCAATGAATTTAATTACATTAAATTTAATTATGGAAATTCAGGGAATTACACAAAATGATTAGGCGTTGCATTTTAGAAGGCTTCGATTCATTAATCTTTTCAACTAACAATAACTATTTATTAAAAAAAATCCTTAAAATAATAACTATGTCCCACGTGATCTTTGCTTACTGCTTACTTTGCTTACACATGTACATGCTTTTGGTGTGAAAAATAATTCTTAATTTTTAACAGGAACACTTCATTAAGGAAATGCATTAACAGCAATTGATGATCATTTTGTTTAACACTAAAAAACGTTATGTTGTTTTCTAAATTAAAGTGTACATTGTTTTTTTCTTATAAAAATAATGCTTTTATTTAGTTTATAGCAGATTGGGTTTAATTTTACTTTCCAAAATCTGACTTTCTAATATTACATCTTTCTTATCCAAAAAAAAAATATCCACATTCGCTTAAAACTATTCATAAAAAATAACATTGATTTCTGAAATTTATTTTTTACGGAATTTAATTTTTCCCCTTAAAATTTAAATTACTTTTTGGGGAAAAATTTCAAATGCTGAAATAATTTCTGAAATCCTCTTTAACATTACTAATTCAGCATTATATAGCGAATTCTGACTTTTGTAACTAATTTTTTTTTAATTTCTTAATGTGAGAAAATTGTTTATGTATTATTTAATGAATTATTTACTTGTAATAAATCACCAAGGTACGATAAATTACATGTTTTAAAGAAAATCTAGTAAAGTTTTATATATATATATATGCAATAGCAATTTTTTTTCTTAAAATCTCTTAGATCGAAATGATTTATTCCAGCAAACTAAATACCTGATTTTTTTAAAGACTCTTATTGAGTTCTTTTTATAATTCTATAAATATTAGAAGAAATTAAAATTTATTATTCTTTTTTTAATAAAATATTACTCAACATCTCCGATTATGTCTTTTTGTCCGTTAAAGACCTTTTGATTCGAATGTAACGCTTTAAACTAGTTTTGATACAGAATACTTCTCTGAACTGATGGAAACTAAAATGGGCTTATATTAATTAAATTCACAGAGTCGAATATTTGGTATGTTTTAATTTTAAGATTTTTAATTCATAACTAACAAATATACATTTTCACTGACTTTACATCTTGAATTAAAGCGAAATTAGTAATAATTCCGTAAAAATATTAATATAAAAGAAAATTCAACCTTTAAAAAAAGAGAGAGAGAAAAATATAGACAAGGTTTTTTTTGGGGGGGGGGATCTCTTTGATTTTTTTAGTAATAGTGAAACTATTTAATATGATAAATATTAATTTATCATATTAATTATCATTATAATTTAATATATTTTATATAAACAAATGATAAAAAATATAGTTTTGTTCAATAATTATATTCATATTTATAAAATAAAAACTAGTCTTTCTCTTAAGCTCACGCGATATAGAGGGGAAAGAATTGTAAATAAAAAGGAATTGTTTATGCAAAAAATAAAAATAATTCAACTCATTATTAAAAATATAAATTCATTGTATTGGCTTAAAACAATTGAAGAAGTTATAGTTATTGCAAAGTTAAAAATATTTCACATGAATGAAACATTAAAATTTTATTTGAATATATTTTATTGTATACTAATGCTCTTTGAACCAAAAGAAGGTATTGTACAACTATTTAGCTATTAAAATGAAAAAAAGTCAAAGATTTTAAAATTAGTTTGAAATTTTAATTAAAAAAATTAGGATATATTTATATAAAGTTTTGTGTAAAACATTTTAAGAAATTGGAGTGCAAAAAAGTTGATTACTCTGTCTTGCGTTTAATAAAATTTATAATTAGCCTGTATCTACTCTTTTTTGTACGTATTAAATTGATTAAGACGACTTGCATTAAATGATGCCTCATTAAGAATATTTCTTTAAAAAAAATATTCAGCTTTTCTCTAATAAAAAAATATAAAAGTTACATTTTATTTATTAGAATTCTCTAACCCTTATTTGAAATTCAATTCATGACAAATTGCTGCGATGACGGAAAGATGTTCTACAGCTTACTATGAATAAATG
>BMAO01004463.1:0-35051 GCA_019973975.1 Trichonephila clavata
AAAAGTGAATGCAGTGGTGGGTCGAGGTGGGGCATTCACAAAAATAAAATTGTTTTATTGTTTGTTCAAACGAAAAACAAAGGTGTGTTTGAAACAAAGAAACAAAATGTGTTTGAAACATGAAAATGAATGCAGACATGGGGCATTCACAAAAATAAAATTAATTTTACTGTGTGTTTAAACCAAACACAAAAGGTGTGTTTGAAACAAAGAAGCACAAAAGGTGTGTTTGAAACAAAGAAGCACAAAAGGTGTGTTTGAAACAAAAACACAAAAGTGTGTTTGAAACAAAGAAGCACAAAAGGTGTGTTTGAAACAAAGAAACACAAAAGGTGTGTTTGAAACATAAAAATGAATGCAGAGATGGGGCATTCACAAAATAGAATTATTTTACTGTGTTTAAACCCCAAAAACAAAAGGTGTGTTTGAAACATAAAAATGAATAAGTAAAGAGTAAAACAAAATCTGTGTGTGCAAACCTATTTGTAAATGAAAAAGTAAAAGTACAGTCAACCCTGTTCTCTACAAGTAAAAAAAAAAAAAAAAAAAAAATTTTTTTTTTTTTTTTTTTTTTAGTGGGTGCCTTTTATAAACTCACAACCTTTCTCCACAACCATCATCTCATTTGCTTGTCCAGTTTATGGTGCCGTTTCAAAGTTAATTGAAATTTTATTTTCATTTTCAATTTATCCTGCTAGACTATGCCAGTCGCTTCCGTTCCATCATGCTTTTGTCGACAAGATTGTTTAGTGTGTGGTCGAGGAGAAGAACCACTCCATGATTGTGCGATTCACTATTTATTGGATTCGATGGTGTTTGAAGAACACGAGTTGTACGGTGAGCCCACTGAATTGAGAGTGAGCAAATTTTACAGAATGGAAAAGTTTATTTACCCCGAGTCATACACATGACGGATGAAAACAGCAATTGTTGGCAAAGAATGTACCACTTTATCAAAGATGTGGTTGGAGATACTTAATAAACTCATAATGTACAGTAAAGCATTGAAAACATTTCCAACACTCTTGTCAAGATGTAAATAAAATGTAGACAACGTTGTGTGTAAAAAAAAAAAAAAAAAAAAATTTTTTTTTTTTTTTTTTTACACAACGTTGTCTACATTTTATTTTTTTCCTGATGGAGAGTATAAAAGCTCCATGCTTCCGTTGCTCCTCACACACGCTCAGTGTTCCTCGAGTCAACATGTGGTTCAAACTGCTTTTGCCCAATCAACACTATCCGTTGGCTGCCATGGTGGGACGAGATGGCAAGCTCTACTTTCGACTGGTCGACGTTGGAGCTCTCTTGGGTCGATCCAAAGTATAGAAATTTGCCAAACGTTACGACAACCTGGTCATTCAAGGCAAGGATGTGCTGCCGCCTTACAAACGCTATCCAATCATGACTCAAAAGTCTAAACTCGTGACTCCCGATGTCGTCTTTAGCATTTTGAATGCTGAACTCTCGTCGTTGGCCGAGAGTTTTGCCTCAAGTCTCAAATGGGCTTTGCTTTGGTAGAGAATCCAGGCAACCTCTTTGTGGAAAGCTACAAAACCTCACCCGTCTTGCAAGTTCAACACTCTCCCATCCCCGATTCCATCTTGGTGAGGAAATGATCCAAGACTTTATTCAAAGGTGCAGGACATGCGTCAGATGCAATCCCAAAACGCTTCCAAGACGGCATCTTTGAAGATGGCGTTTTTGAGGGCTGGTGTAAAAAGGAAGCTTTCTCAGGAACGTGCAACAGCTGAAAGTGCCTCTCCACCTGAGAGAATTCCATACACCCCTTGTTGAAAGTGCCTCTCCACCTGAGAGAATTCATAACACCACTTGTTGAAAGTGCCTCTCCACCTGTGAACAACCAGCTGACAAAATTCCTACACCCCCTGCTAAAAGTGTCTCTCCACCTGCTAAAGTGTCTCTCCACCTGCTAAAAGTGTCTCTCCACCTGCTAAAAGTGTCTCTCCACCTGCTAAATGGTCTCTCCACCGCTAAAAGACTTGTGGAATCCCGAGAGACCAGTCACACCTTTGGAGAGGGTGGATCCCTCTGTTTTGATGACTGGAGCCCATGTCGAGGTGACATCACGCCTGCCTACTCCACCTCTGATGACTCGATGCAACAAGAGTACCAGGCCTATTCTTCCACCTGGAGCTTGGCAAGAGACTCTTGGAACAACCACCCTTCTTGCCCAATAAAAAACTCGCCATCCAACCAAAACCCCTACTCAACCAACCCATACCATTGTTTTGTTTGTGCCCGAACATCATCCTCTGTTGAAATCCGGTATGTGTCGTTTCATCCTTCAACCTCATCCTGTAAAGAATGTCAATAAATAATTGTTTTTATTGTAATGAAGCGTCTGTTTTCTTCCTACCAAAAAAAGGGGAGTTTGGGCTTTGGCCCATTCTCCCCTTTTTTTGGTTTATATGAGATGCCAAGGTTGGATGATGACATAAATCTTTGCCTCTTGAAAGGTGACCTCCTTTCATCCTTGGGAACCCTTATCAAAACAATCGGCCAATCAGAAACCACTTCCTCCTTCTCTCGACTATAAAAGCAGGGCTCAGACGCTCTCTGCTTCATTTATTCCTGAGACATGGAAGACGAAAAAGCTTTTACTCTCTATCTGGCCAAGTACCAGGAGGCTAATCTTGGGACTATATAACCTTTATGATTAATTTTCGAAAGTGCCTGCAGACCATGATGCCTCTGACATCATAACGGTCGAGTCCATCTACGATGTAACCGTTGCTGAACTGCTGCAAAAGGTGTTGCCCGATTACGATCCCCGTGACCTGCCCACCTTTGAATGTGTTGTGTATGCAGAACCGGCCCACCTGCACAGTGATTATTTGGAGGAGGAGGCTGCCAAAGGAAAAGGGGCCTTTCTACAAGCCCTTTGGACTAGTTTGGCGAAACCAAAACTATATCACTTGGCCTACAAGGCGTGGAGGAGACACGGTCCCCAACACCTGACCGCCTGGACACACTTGGCTCAAGCAGTGTTGGATGGGTGCTATGGATTGAAATGGCCCGAGAGCGTGTTCCAAGTACCAGATTCATGTGCCATCTGTCTCAGTCCTATGCACTGGCCAGAAAGAACGCATTGTGGGCACCTGTTCCACATGCGGTGCTTGTTACAACATCTGGACGTGCAAAACACCTGTCCTCTCTGCAGGGCACCCAATCCATTGCGAGAACCCGACCTTTAAAGGTAGACATTGTGTTGAGCCCAGAAAAATGGGAGAATGATTGCTGGAAAGGAGCATAGCTCGGGACCAGTAATCATTCTCCCATTTTTTTGGGTCAATAAATATGCCAAGGTTGGAACCTATGGAATGAAACACTTGCAAAAAATGACGCTACCCTCTCTCAAAATAATACTTTGCTAGCAGCACAAGTCTCTTTTCAGCCAAGGTTGAATTAAAATAGTTACTCATGAGATCTCTCTTTTACAGTTGATAAAGTATCATTCTTTTAAATCTACAGCCTTGAAATTCATATCAGTTGCATCGACCAATCAGAAGCCTTCTCCCTGCTATAAAAGCGAGGCACTCGAGGCGAGAGAGCTCATTCATTCCTCACGATGCGAGACGATTTAGCGTTTGCACACTGCCTGGTCAAGTATTCATCCCCGATTTCGGGGAATTTGCTGCCTTTTTAAAAGAATTCCGGAATCGTCTGAATGCTTTACCCATTCCAGAGGTGTTGACGGTGCAGGACTTTCAACGCCATCTCCACGACCTCGATGCCTTGTGCAACGTTCTCTGTCCTTCGGGGAATCTGGAAAATTGCGCTCTCTCGCCTTTCTCTTTGCCGTCGAACCTTTCAAATCCAAGGACCTTGTGCTCCACAAGATGGCCGAAAGGGGTCACGGCGCCTATATTCGGGGCATTTGGACAGAATGCATGAAACCTGATCTGTACCGAAAGGCGAGCGTGGCCTGGTCTTATGGGGGCTCGCAGGATTTGGAACAATGGGTGACGCTGGGTCACACGGCTCTTCAACTCTTGTACAGTGCTCCCTTCCCAGATCCCGTGTTTGGCGTGCCTGAAAAATGTCCCATTTGCCTGGAGCCCATGCATTTTCCCCTCACGACCGAATGTAGACACATGTTTCATAAAGCATGTTTGGAGCGGACCCAGAGTCCCACCTGCCCCTGTGTAGGCAGACTGTTTGAACTCGAGTGTCAAACCCAAAAAAATGGAAAGGATGTGCTCAGCACGTCCTTTCCATTTTTTTGGGTCCCTCCTCTCACCAACGTTGGAAGGTTTGATGTGGAATGTTGAGAGAATCATTCTCCTTCCAAGGGCATCGCTCAAACGGAAAAACTCCAAGAGGAAACTCAAAGGGGGTAGGAAAACATGGAAACATCCCTCCTCTCACCAACGTTGGAAGGTTTGATGTGGAAATTTCCTGTTGCCGTTGAAATGATTTTGATGTTCACCCCCTGCAAGAAACAAGAAGCATTCTCGTCACACATACTCGCCACTCCATCACCAGAAAAACCAGCATTTTCCAGTAATAAAGAAAAAGCTTACCTACCCTACATACTTATTACATACTTATTACTATACTATACATACTAAAGATAAAGTTAACTTCATAGATCATAACCTGCTTTTTTCGTCGCGGTTTCATGTCGCGGTTTCAAACAAGTAAAAAACTTGAATATAAGTACTTTTTTTTAAATATTTGGAAAGAATAGGTACCTTTTGTAAGAAATATCCCTCCTTTTCATATGTTTTACAGATAAATGCAACCCTCCATTTCTTAGGCTATACGAAGAGAGGGTGTCCCTTCCCTTTCACGAGTCTTACGAATGTAGGGGGTCCCACCAATGTCCTAGGTCAGACAGATAAATGCGTCCCTCCAATGTCATAGTAATGCGTCCAAGTCATAGATAGATAAATGCGTCCCTCCAATGTCATAGAATAGATAGATAATTGAGTCCCTCCAATGTCATAGGTCAGATAGATAATTGAGTCCCTCCAATGTCATAGGTCAGATAGAACAGATAGATAAATGCGTCCCTCCATGTCATAGGTCAGATAGAACAGATAGATAAATGCGTCCCTCCAATGTCATAGGTCAGATAGATAGATAAATGCGTCCCTCCAATGTCATAGGTCAGATAGATTAGACAGATCCCACCCATTTCAGAGGTTTGATAGATGAACGCTTCGCACCAATGTCAAAAGTTGCACAGATAAACAGGTACTCTTACGACAAAGAGGGGTAGGTAAATAAACATCTCTCCCCTTTTAAAAATTTGAAAGAGAAATGTGTACATCATAGGGTCAAGGCACATAAAGGGACCTCATACGGGAAACATTGCCCTCCCTACGGTGGGAAGGTTGTAAGAAAATGCGTAAAGGAAGGCAAATGTCCATCGCCAGGACCTAGGTTGTTGGAAATTCACAATCAACACCCATCAACGTCGGACAGATTCAATGAAAGGTCCAAGAGGGTAAACGAAAAACCCCAAAAGGAGGGAAATGGAACCCAACAAAAAATGGAATGAGGGGGAAAAGAAAAATTCAAATGTCAAAAACTTTTCGATGCAAGGAAAAATTAAAATGTCAAAAACTTTTTGATGCAAGGAAACATTCAATGTCAAAAACTTTTCGATGCAAGTAAACATTCAACTGTCAAAAATGTTTCGATGCAAGTAAAAAAAAAAAAAAAAAAATTTTTTTTTTTTTTTAGTGATTCTATAAAGGGTTGACACTCGAGGTATTACATGACGTTTGAGATGTTACACATTCTTTTGAAATGTCAGACAGAACCTTTTTTAGGCATCTCAAGACACTTTCAAGCACTCCAGTAGTTTGCCCCAACTGTCATGAGCAAATGACATTGGGTCATTTTTATTACAAACATGCATCCGAGAAACATTCTTTAAATTTTCGCAAGCAATGCGTGTTTTGTTTTGGAAAAAAACACTGGAATCATGGAGAAAAGAATCATCCCGACCACATAAATCACGTCTTATCGTGCTTGAAACGTTTTGCAAACGAAGCCAAAGATGTCTGGGTATTCTCGGACAATGAGGAGGAGACGGAAGAAGAGGAAAGGGTGCCAGAAGTATGTGGGTGTAGGTACTTTCAACCGATACCTCGTGAAATGTACGGTCGTCCCAGATTGAGGGACAATTTTTATGATTCAATCTTTGAGAAACCCGACTTATGGGAAGAGGGAATAAAATTTGACAATGGCTTGGGCAAAGATGTGTGGGGGATTATTCAGCGCTACTTGAAAGGAGATTGGGTATGGTTTCACATTATGGTCAAACACAACATTTTTGATACGTTTTGTAAGGAAATGGAAATGATTCGGAATCAATTTGTCATTTTACCCTTTTGGTGTCTCTGCGATGGATTAGAGACAGAGAGGGGTAAAATACAGCATCGACACATGATTTTGGCGTGTGAGCAAGAAAGTGCGTTTGAAGAGATTTGGAAGGGTAAAGTTCGCTATGAATTTCCCTCTGCTGGTCGGGCCAAGAAATGTGTCAAGATTCAGAGTGCCTTTCATTTGGTTCGGACCATTGTGTACGTGAGCCAACCTAAATCGTCGTGTGACGGGGGTAAAATTCCCGAAAAATTAATGAATCCGGAACAATGGTCCCATTTCCACATGAATCGACCCTTGCACGCGCATAGTATTGCCTTTCTCTGTACGCTTTTTCCAGGAGGAATAGAAAGATTACTGTTGGAACAGCTTGGAAATAAAAATGTGGCCAGTTGGGACAAGGTGATCAAATGTTTACCAGACGCGTGGGGTCATTTGAAATGGAATGTACCAATTCACGTGACGGGATTTAAATTTTTAAATTGCGTGTTTCCTTTCCAATACCAGGTGACAGGGGAAGAGACTCCTCTGTACGTGACGCTCTACGGTAACACAAAATTGTATTTAAAGGAGGGAAACCAGGGGGGTGAATGTTTGTTTCAACGGATCCGAGACGAAATGTATGTATTGTCCCGCAAACAACAAAACATGATGAATGAAATTAAAAAGATAAAGCAAGAGTGGGCCATGGACCAAAAAGTCTTGTTAAGGTCCAAACTCAGCGAGATGAATGCGAAATGCGACCTCATTCAAAGGGAAAGAGACATATTGAAAGAGGAAAGAGACATATTGAAAGAGGAAAGAGACTTGTTGAAAGAGGAAAAGGACGTGTTGAAAACAAAAGAAAATGAGTTGAACGCTGAAATAATGATATTAAAATTTAAATTGGAAAATACATTAGTTGAAAATAAAATATGGGAAACCAAAGAAAACGAGTGGAAAGCCAAAGAACACGAGTTAAACACAGAAATGAATACATTGAAAAATAAATTGCAAAGTACATTGGTCGTAGATAAAATATTGAAAAGAATGATTCAGAGCCAACGAAAGCTCAGAATGATTAACCCATGGCGATGGAAAAGAGTACCAAGGTTACCACGACCTGCCAACGTTCTCTCGTAATCATTCTACTTTAGATCATGTTTGGAGAACCCTTGTTCAAAAGGTTTTCCAACCTTATTCGAAAACTTGCCAACGTTAAAAAAAAAAAAAAAAATTTTTTTTTTTTTTTTTTTAGCCTTCAATATTTTTTGAGAGACGAGTACAAATACTGCACGCGTCTCATCCTACTCAATCGTTCACAATGGATTCTTCTCCAGAGTATGATGATTTGATTGACATGTTCAATTTACCAGCACCTGTTTCACCTTTACCACCCACTCCAGTGGCTTCTCCATCCCATGAGCCATTTCAAGAGGATTCCATGATTTATGAATCTTTACCTGAACCACCTATGGTACCTGAACAATTCATTGAGTCTCGACAACGAATGGAATTTCAAGAATCCTCTGATTCCGTGGAATCACCTGTTGCACCTGAACCATTGTTTCTTCTCCTATTCGGAAGGTAGCTTCACCTGTGCATACGATAGCTACACCTGTGCGAAAGATGGATTCACCAAGGCAAAGGTCAAATTCACCTGTAAAAAAGATGGATTCCTCAAAGCGAAAGATGGATTCCCCAAGGCAAAGGTCAAATTCACCAAAGCGACGGGCAGATTCACCTGTGAGAAAGGTAGCTTCCATCATTCAACGAGATTTTCGACGAAACGAGAATGGGCCCCGAGATCCTAGGTTGTATCGCAGACCCGATTTCAGACCACCCTATCGTAGACCTGATTTTAGACCCAGGCGACCCCCGTATGCCCATCGATTGATTCCCACGTCTCATGTGTCGGCTCAAGTGTTTTTCACAGCCAAGGTTTGGCCGTGTTGTGTCTCCGAGATGAGGGATTCACGCTCACCAACGGTGTCGTCTCGTATGCCTTGGATCGGCAATGTCCCAACGAACTATTTAAATATTTGCATTACCTCAATGTCGGTACCATTTGTGTGACGGATCATCAATCCAAGCTCAAATTTAAAGAATTTCAAGCGAGTTGGAGCTCAGCCAGTCCGTTCAAAAGGATCCCTGTGATGCTGTTAAATGCCAACGAACGAAACAGGGGGAATGTCCCTTTTGTAACGAAATACATTGTCATCGTTGGGTAGCCGTGCAAGGCATGTGCGCCATCTTGCATCAACCCATCAATCCCATTTTTCATTCGTGAGCAAGATTGGTGACTGCAAGCTCCGCCCACATCCTGTCTGAAACGTATAAAAGGAGAGCTCGTTGGGACGCTTCAAATCAGTCGTCTCTCGACTCGCCAGCAGCATGGACGCAATCGATGCCTTCCCAGAGCACCTATCCACCACCGTGGTGCCAGTGACCTTACCTGAGAAAATCGAGACGTTGGAATATGCAGCTCGACAGGGCCTCGTCAAAGCATTCATCCTGTATCAGGAGATGGCCACGAAACGTGTGTTTGTCATGTTTTGTAACGATAGTTGGCATTGCAGACGATCGTATATGGACAATTTCAAGCGGGCCGTGTTGGCGGCGAGGATCCAAAATCCCTTTGAACCCGATGAGATGACGTGGGATAAGGTGTCGCAAGGCTTAATGAGAAATCCCGATCGACCGCTGAAGAATACGGACAAACGGATGGGATTCATGCACCAAAACATGTTTATCGTAAAAACTGGATTTACCTTTGGATTTCGCACCGTGAAACCGGGAGAGATTCATTTGATCCAAACAACCCATGTGCCCATGCTAATGTACGAACTGCCCTCCTCCAGTTTAAAGCATCAAAGCAAACTCAATCTGTATAGGAGGAGTTTTGAGCCATTTGACCAAATGCTCTATCATCGCAAAGTGTTGGAGCCCCATACGGCGTATCCCATCCCGGCAGGAACTCATTACATTTTACTCACAGTGCAAAAGACCGTATTTGGGGTGGACATTATTCCCGAAACTATTCTTCCTCATCTCGTTCAGAGCGGATTCAACCTGGGGGATTTCCGAAAGGTGAACCGATATGACCAAAAAGCCTACAAACTGCCTCCTCCGACCCCGGCTCATGGTGAGACGAGCAAGCGACCTTTGGAGGAAGAGGTGTATCCTCCCTCCAAGAAACATTTTAGGATTCCAAAAAAATCCCACAAAATACTCGTTACACCGGTCGTGCGACCCCCTGTGATGATTGCCAGACCTGCCTTGGCTGCTCCTCAACCCGTGTCCATTCCACCTCAAAAGATTCAATTACCAGAGCCACCTGTGCAGATTCAATTACCAGAGCCACCTGTGCAGATTCGATTACCTCAGCAGACTCGTAAGCCAGAGCCACCTGTGCAGATCCAGTTTCCAGATCCACCTTTGTCTCAATCACCTGTGCAGATCCAGTTTCCAGATCCACCTTTGTCTCAATCACCTCAGCAGATCCAGTTTCCAGATCCACCTGTCCAGTTTCCACCTCAGCAGATCCAGTTTCCAGATCCACCTGTGGAGACCTCGTTTGACCATTTAATGTCAAACGTATTTGGAGACTGCTTGGGGCCTGAACAAGTGATGGAAGCCCCCCCAGCCCATGCACAAGAACCCCAGCTGATTCATACGGTGCCTTCCCTCTTTGATCCAAATAATGACATTATATCGTTTTTGGACCATTTTGAAGAGGGGTTGGCCATGGAACAGCCGGAAGCACCCCTGGATTTGACAATGCCCAGAATGAACCCTATGAAAAGATACACTGTTGGGTTTAAAGTGACAGAACCTCTAAATTTGTGTTGCAAATAAATCTTGGCAGTTGTGTATGTAATATATTGTAAATAATGATTGTTTTGTACATAATTTTTTGTAAATAAAAAAAATTGTTTTATGGAAACAAGTCTGATTTTTTTGTCCAAAAAAATACCAACCTTGACACATTACACAAGAGGATGTAAGAAAAAATGGTTTCGGTACAAAATTTATTGGACCAGTGTCGTTCTCGCACTACGATTGTTTTTGGAAATCTGGGTCGGTGGCCGGATCGAGTTACATATTTCGAGCAAGACTATCCTTACACCATTATTTTTGAGCCCAATTTTGGTGTGCACGTTCCTCGGTCGTTTGGAAAAACAGTGGTCGTGTTTACGAGTCATTTGGATTTGACGTGGGATCCAGGAGTCGAGTTGAGATTTTTTCAATTGGGTCGTCCCCGTCTCGCCGAGTTTGGGAGGCGTATCAACCCCACAATAAGGAGGCGTACGCGTTGAATCTCACGCAATGCACGCGTTTGGTGGATGTGTACGTGACATTATTAACGTGGTTGGATGATTGGGAAATGCATCGAGATAAACACCTCCCTTGGCGTCTGCTGATGCCCCAACCTTGGAAACGGGCTTTGGAAAAACACGTGGAGCGCTCGCATCAAAAGGCCTTGGCACATGGAATGCCAGTTGACGTCACGCTCCTCGAGCATATATAACGCCAGCCTCTAGCCAGCAGAATTATTCTCTCTCAGCAACATGTCGAATCAACCCGCCTATTTTGCCCATGCCAGCGTGTTGCACCACCTGGGCAAACCAGTGCCCATCGAGCTATCGATTGCCACCATTCCCAGGGATGGCAGTGATCCCGAAGTGCTCTGCATTACGGTGAACCACGAGGACCTGACCTCCACGCCCAAAGACATGCGTTCCAATGCCTGCAAAAACGCCCGTCTTCGTCTGGTGCGCCCGCTGCCCAAGAGTGTGCCGGCGCAATGGTTGCGATATTGCGTGAGGGGCATGTTTGACCAGCTGTCCCAAGGTAGAAAAGGCCTCATCGTAGTCAAAAGCCCAAAGCAGCAAAAAACATTCAAAGAGTTGGGACTCTCCACCATGGCTCTGGAGATGCTGCCCAAATTCAACACCCTTTGTGATGGAACCTTTCCCAACCCCATGCATGATGACCTCCACGAAGAAGGGGACGTGTCTCATTGCACCATGCTGAAATCGTTTCAATTTGCAAAATACCTGCAGCAGTTCAACAAGCTGCAGGCGGAATGGAGCTCCAAAGTTTTAGCTTTGGTAGAGTAAAAAAAATGCTCATGGGCCCAAAAAAAGGGGGACCGAGTCGACTTTTGTGTCGACTCGGCCCCCCTTTTTTTGGATTAAGGAAGGTGCCAACGTTGGAGAGCATCTCTTTTAAAAACTTGTACTAAAAAGAGGCCACAAGATTTCTACCAAGGATGGATAGAATCAATCGAAAGGTGCCTGATGGCGAGTGTAGTTTTTGCATGGTCCTGTTGGATAGAATCACCCAATAGATATCTCATGATATGGATAGTGTTTCAATGTTGGATCAGTAATCCAATAGATGCCTCATGATATGGATAGTGTTTCAATGTTGGAGAGTATCAGCCAATAGGAATCGATTCACGTGACCCTAAAGAGTATAAAAGGCGAGACATCAGCAGACAGAGACATTCTCTCTCAGAGTTCTCTCAAAGCAACATGTCTCAACTAGCCTTCTTCGCCCATGCTAATGTATTTCATCATGGAGGCAAGCCTGTACCAATCGAATTGTCCATTGCCACGATTCCGGAGGATGGAAAGGACCCGGAAGTAATTTGCATCACGGTGGATCATTCAAACCTAATTACCACCTCGAAAGACTGTCGGGCCAACCGTTTTATTAACGAGCGCCTCAGTTTGAAGAGCCACATCCCTGGATCTGTGCCACTGGAATACCTGTCCTTTTGCGTCAGGGGTAAATTTTGCCACCTGGCGCAAGGAAATCAGGGACTCATCGTTGTCAAAGGGTCGGACCAGCGTAAAATTTTTGAGCAGCTGGGGCTCTTTACTATAAATTTGGAAACTTTGCCAAAGTTTCAGGACTTGAATGATCGTGCTCTACCAGATCACCTGCACGATGAGGTGCACGAATATTTTGACGTTTCCGAGTGCACTATGGTAAAATCATACCGTTTTGCCAGATACCTGCAAAACTTTAAAAAGCTGCACGCCGAATGCAACAGACAGATGGCTGATCTGGTAGAGTAAGTGAGAAAAATTGAAATATCGAACTGTAAATATCAAACTGTAAATATTGAACTGTAAAAATGCCCATGGGCCCAGAAAAAGGGGGACC
The DNA here is from genome assembly GCA_019973975.1 of Trichonephila clavata. Classification (NCBI taxonomy): domain Eukaryota; kingdom Metazoa; phylum Arthropoda; class Arachnida; order Araneae; family Nephilidae; genus Trichonephila; species Trichonephila clavata. Next base: position 12,514 of record BMAO01004463.1, read on the forward strand.
GAGTCGACACAAGAGTCGACTCGGTCCCCCTTTTTTTGGGTTAAGGAAGGTGCCAACGTTGGAGGGCTTCTCTTTTAAAACTTGTGTTAAAAAGAGGCCACAAGATTTCTACCAAGGATGGATAGAATCAATCGAAAGGTGCCTGATGGCACGTGTAGTTTTTGCATGGTCCTGTTGGATAGAATCATCAATAGTATCTCATGATATAGATAGTTTCATGTTGATAGAATCAGTCAATAGTATCTCATGATATGGATAGTGTTTCAATGTTGGATAGAATCAGTCAATAGGTATCTCATGATATGGATAGTGTTTCAATGTTGGATCAGTAATCCAATATATATAGATGCCTCATGATATGGATAGGTTTCAATGTTGGATAGTATCCAATATATAGATGCTCATGATATGATAGTTCAATGTTGGAGAGTATCAGCCAATAGGAATCGATTCACGTGACCCTAAAGAGTATAAAAGGCGAGACATCAGCAGACAGAGACATTCTCTCTCAGAGTTCTCTCAAAGCAACATGTCTCAACTAGCCTTCTTCGCCCATGCTAATGTATTTCATCATGGAGGCAAGCCTGTACCAATCGAATTGTCCATTGCCACGATTCCGGAGGATGGAAAGGACCCAGAAGTAATTTGTATTACGGTGGATCACTGCAACCTAATTACCACCTCGAAAGACTGTCGGGCCAACCGTTTTATTAACGAGCGCCTCAGTTTGAAGAGCCACATCCCTGGATCTGTGCCACTGGAATACCTGTCCTTTTGCGTCAGGGGCAAATTTTGCCACCTGGCGCAAGGAAATCAGGGACTCATCGTTGTCAAAGGGTCGGACCAGCGTAAAATTTTTGAGCAGCTGGGGATCTTTACAATAAATTTGGAAACTTTGCCAAAGTTTCAGGACTTGAACGATCGTGCTCTACCAGATCACCTGCACGATGAGGTGCATGAATATTCTGACATTTCCGAGTGCACTATGGTAAAGTCATACCGTTTTGCCAGATACCTGCAAAACTTTAAAAAGCTGCACGCCGAATGCAACAGACAGATGGCTGATCTGGTAGAGTAAGTGAGAAAAATTGAAATATCGAACTGTAAATATCAAACTGTAAATATTGAACTGTAAAAATGCCCATGGGCCCAGAAAAAGGGGGACCGAGTCGACACAAGAGTCGACTCGGTCCCCCTTTTTTTGGGTTAAGGAAGGTGCCAACGTTGGAGGGCTTCTCTTTTAAAACTTGTGTTAAAAAGATGCACAAAGATACGTTAAAGATTAGTGTCAAGGTTGAAAAGCGTCAACCAATAGGAATCGTTTCACGTGACCCCACTAGAATATATAAAAGCGAGCAGCTAGCAGCCAGAAATCAGAGTGCTTCTGAATGCAGTCAAAAGTTTAGAAATTTTGTTTTTGGTTAAAACTGTCAGGTTTGGGTTTGTATTGAATATTCCAAATCTGGTAGTTTTGATGCAAAAAGAATTTCCATGGCAACAGGTAAATGCTAAATGTTTTTCGTTAAGACTTTCAGGATTTGGCGTAATGTTGGAAATTCGCAGATTCTGCAAGTCTTATCGGTAAATGTTTTTAGCCAAAATCTTCAAAAATCCGAAAATTGGGGGACCGAGTCGCATGTCGACTGGGTCCCCTTTTTTCGGGCCACATTATCCACCAAGATTGGAATGCATCTTTTTAAAAACTTGACACAAAAAATCGGACTCGCCTGCTGGCTGTCAGTTGAGACCTCCGTGTTTCCTTGACACGCCAAGATTGGAAGGCTTTATATCGTGAAATGGTAATGGAATGATTCTCCTGATTTTCTCGACATACCAACGTTGCATTGTTTACCTTTCATGGGTCGCTGCTTTCAAGACACATCAAGCTTGAAGCATCTCCATTTTATTTGTGGATCACCCCCTGACATGTCTCCATTTCATTTGTGGATCACCCCCCGTTTTAAATCATTCATCTGGGATGGGCTGAAAAATGTTCTCGCGCCCATCAAAAATATTTTTCGGAGGAATTTGAAAAATTTTCGATAAGTATTAAGAAGAGAAGTTCAAGACGCTTTGAGGGGATACTCAAAAAGGGTCGTTTTCCATTTTCAATCATTTTTTGAAAGGGTCACGGTGCTCAACTATTTATTCGACCGACTGTATGGAGTCTATGGTAACAACTGTAAAACGAGAGATGTTTCCTATTTTACAGTGATTGCCATAGGTGAATGGTATAGCGATAAAGGCACTGGGACCCCTGATTTTGGGGTTTCGATAAAAGTGTGCAAGGGGAAATTACATACGATTCACTTTTAAATGGGAAGCTGCTCATATAAAAACTCGTACGACTTTCAAACGTGGGTTTGAAATGAAGCAAATAAAGTTTGAAAAGGGTCATTTTACCAGTCCTTCCCGGAACATTTTGTAAGATCCACAAAAAAGAATGTGAGGGTTTGAAATGAGGCAAGTTTAAAATATCTTTCAGAAGCAAATAAAATTTACAATCAATCTCTGTTTAAAAAAAAAAAAAAAAATTTTTTTTAATTTTTTTTTTTAATGTGTACTTACAATTTACTTTTGTTGTCTTGCTGTCAAGCAAGCCATTTTCTTTCTCATGACATCTCGTTCGACAAAACAAACAGCCAATTTATTTTGCCAGTAAAAGTTTCGTTCTATTATAGTTTTATTTTTCACTGTTTTAATTTGATTCATGGTTTTTTGTTGTGCGGGTGACAAAGTATACATTTCATCTCGGAGGCATCTTAAAGAACAACACTCTTCTCGATCTCCTAGGTTTCTTTCTTTCAAATACATTTTCTTATTGTTACACAAGCTCAAATATAGAGGTGTTTCTTCCTCAGTAGGTTTGAACCGTCGGTCAAGGGGAATGGCACAGTATAAATGCTTCCAACCAATCACTTTGATGGATACACCCCATTTTAAGTGACGATGCAAGTCGCTTACACGCACGGCTACTTCTTCCCAATCCACCACCTTTTTACCTCCATTTTGTTCCATGAGTAACCTTTCAACCCCACCTGGAAATAAGGTACAGAGAAACGCAATACTATGGTCGTGCATGGGACGATTGATGTAAAAATGGGAAGTTTTATTGGAATCTTTCAAATTTTTCAAAATTCTTCCATCACAGGAAGCTCTCTTTCGACTCACGTACACAATCGTTCGTACCAAATGAAATACACTCTCAATTTTGATGCGTCTTTTGGCCATACCATTGTTTGGAATATTATATCTAAATTTTTTCGTCCAAACAAACTCAAACTGACCATCTAGCTCACATGCTAAAATCATGTGCCGATGCTGTACTCTAGCACTTCCCGCCATCAACCCATCACACAGACACCAGAAAGGAAGAACAACAATTTCATTTTGAATAGTTTCTATTTCGCGGTAAAATATGGGAAACGCGTCATGTTTCACCATGATGTGAAACCAATTCAAGTCTTTTTTCCGATAACGTTGAATGATTCCGTAAACATCTTCGCCCAAACCACTACTCTCAGTAAATTTCACTCCATCGCTCCTCCACATTTCAGGTTTTTCAAATAATGATTCGTACAAAATTGCATTGTTCCCATCTTTGGATCGACCCAACATATCACGTGGGATTGAAACAAAATGTTGACATTCACAAATTTCTTCATCCATTTCATCATAATTCATCCTAAGGGAGGCATTGTTTGGGGGGTTTACGAAACGCCTTAAGCATTCCAAGACATGTTGCACATTCTCACGTTTCATTCTTTGCCCATGAGGCCAAGATGTCATTCCCAGGCAAAAAACGCACTCTTTACGATTCTTTAAAGAATGTTCTTTCAAAGCATGTCTATGATAGTATTGTCCAAAGGTCATGGATTCAAAACAAATTGGACAACGAACGACAATATTCGAAGAGGAATTGATGAGCTTGTAAAGCGTCGTGAGAGACATGTCCTGCTTCACAAAGAACCAACAAAAGAAAATCGCAAAGCTGCTACCTTGACATATATTGTAAAAAAAAAAAAAAAATTTTTTTTTTTTTTTTAGTAATGCTTTATATGTTTAAAGCTCGATGTCATCTGCTTGGACTTTTAAAGCGAATATGATTCAATATGCCTCCATCTCTCGCAGTACATCACAAGACACCCGACATTCTTTTGTCACCCGTGGATAATTTTTTCATTTTGGTGAAACAAGTTGGTTTCACTGGGGACCCTCCAGAAATCGTAAGGCACATTCCATGTGCTTGGATCCATTTCTAGGGTCAAAGATGTCACATTCCAACAATGAAGCGGAAATGAATTGCTCCATATGTTTGAGCTGTGATGATGATTCTGAACTCTACACCCTGATTCTATGCAAACACACGTTTCATTCAAAGTGTTTACAACAATGGGTGGAGAGCCAAAAAGATACATGTCCTTATTGTCGTGGTAAAATACGCAAAAGAGATAAAACTCGAATTGGGTGTGGTCCCTCTGGATTCGCCTTTAGCGTTTTACGAGACATTGTTGGTTCTGACGCGGAAGCTGTAATCTCCGACACGGATTCTGAAACTAATTCAAATTCTGATGGCTATCCATATTCGGATTCTGAATCTGACATGATATCTGAAAGTCTTTCCGAGGATGACATGATATCTGAAAGTCTTTCCGAGGATGACGCGACAGCAGAGTTGGAGTTTATACCAGGCACGATGGAACAATTGATACAAAGCTTGCTCAATTCCATCGATGAAGAAGACTCTTAAAGCTTGATACCATCATTGAAAAAAAAAAAATTTTGTTTTTGTTTTTTTTGCTTGGTGCCTTTATAAGCGAGCACACGTCTCAACGACTTTACATCAGCTGCTCATTGCATCTCAAACGCATCTCCTTGCTGCTCCAGTTCTTGTTCCAGTCATGGCCAGCCGACCCAATTGCGACTACCTCGTTTCCATTGAGTGGATGCGCTATCAAAGACAATGGGTGCCTTGTCGCATCTTTTTTGCCAGTCCATTCGACAACAAGCAAATTGAGATTCGCCCGAGTCTGGAAAGCCTGCAAGCATTTTCATACCAGGACATTGTAAAAAATTTAAAGCATTCCCATTCCCTCATGACAGAAGATGAAGGTTGGGATCATCACGACATTGTTCGAGTCCCCCAAGAGGAGCTGGAACACTTTTTACAGTCTCGTTTATTAAAAGACTACCTGGAAAGGGACAATCATGGATGGGACCTTTCGATTGGAGCCACGGATCTGGCGACGTTCATGTATTTAGACCGCCTCCTTCCCGACGTGATGCAATATGTGGGAAAAGAACACCGCGCCGATATCATGGTCCACGAAATGATGAAGTGTTTCCGCTGGAGGGAAGAAGAACCAAATGCTTAACATCTGTGTGTTAGCTTCCAGCCTGAACTGTCTTTGTGTAACCTGCAAGCCGGAACTGTCTTTGTGTGATCTGCAAGCCGGAACTGTCTTTATGTGATCTGCAAGCTACAAAATTAAAATGTATGTAACCTGCAAGCTTGAAACACCTATGTAATCTGTAAACTTGAAACACCTATGTAATCTGTAAACTTGAAACACCTATGTAATCTGTAAACTTGAAACACCTATGTAATCTGTAAACTTGAAACACCTATGTAATCTGTAAACTTGAAAACAATAAACTTTGTAAGTTTAAAGTTGTATCTTTAATAAAAAAAAAAAAATTTTTTTTTTTTTTTTTTTACGATGCTTAGTATAAAACACTTTATGAACTGCAGCTCAACATCTTGCCATGTGGTTCCAGTTGGCTCTTAATGCTTCAGTCCCCCCAGTCTAAGTCTTGATTGGGGTGGATGGTCTTTTGTACTTTCGTGTTTGGGATCTTGGTCAACTGTTAAAGATTCGCCATATTCACTCCAAGTTTACTTCCTTTGTGTTTCCATGCAAAAATGTCTTACCTTCTCATCGCTTGTATCCCAAGACTATCCACAATATATATATATATACCCGTTTAGTCAACATCCAAGGATTGTTTTCCATCCTGCATTCTGAAAATGTCACGATGAGAGATTTATTCTTAAAGGCCCTCACCATGGGCTATGCTCACCCATCAGGTATGCGAAAGATTACCGACAAGTTTAAAAAGGGTCCTACCTTGACCCTGGTGGACTTGCCTGACGCTAAAAGTGTGTTTATACCCGAGTGGATTCATCGTTTCAAACTCGATGTGTACAGAGTTCGTCGAGAAGAAGTCAAATCTCAAAAATGGATTCCAGTGAAAGCTCCCATCTCCACAGATTACCCCAACCCGAAAGAAGAATTGTTTTTCGACTCAATTTTATCCGATCCTCACAATGTATCTCAACCCGTGATTGAAACCACTTGCCTTACGACGGGTGAAACTGCTTGCCTCACGAGTGGGGAGACTGCTTGCCTGGTCACTCATGAAACTGCTGCCCTGACCGTGGAATCTAGTGAAATGGCTGACTTGACCATGGAGTCTGATGAAAGAATAGAGATAAATTTTTCTGACCACAATTACTCTGTTGAAGCCACCTCATTGAATTCCTCCCTCCCCATGGAATCGGATGAAAGAACGTCATTGAACTCATCCATTCCCGTGGAATCGGATGAAAGAACGTCATTGAACTCATCCATTCCCGTGGAATCGGATGAAAGAACGTCATTAAATTCCTCCATTCCCATGGAATCGGATGAAAGAACGTCATTGAACTCATCCATTCCCGTGGAATCGGATGAAAGAACGTCATTGAACTCATCCATTCCCATGGAATCGGATGAAACAACCAACTCATCCATTCCCGTGGAATCTGAGGAAACAACGTGCTCTTCTATTCCCATGAAATTGGATGAAACAATAGAGAAACCAGATTCTCGTGTTGAAACGACAATCCAGAGTTTGGTCAAGATGGAACCAAAGGTATTTGTTTGCTCCCAAATGATGGCAAGAAAAATCATCATTTTGTTTTGTTGTGCAAAACTTTTGTCAGAGAACAAATTACAAACTATACACTAAAAAAAAAAAAATTTTTTTTTTTTTTTTGTGTATCACTTAAGTACTGAGAGCCGAGTCTTACATTCAACACTTTCATCATGATTGAAATTTTCAAGTCGGACCATTATTACTTCATTATTGTTCCCAAGGTCACATTTCCCATCTTGGTGGAAAATCAAATTTTACCTTGTCGAGTTGGTACTCATCTGGAATTTTATGGATATGCTTCCAAAATCCATGGTTTTGTGAATATCAAATTTGAACGTACCGAAACTGGATTCTTTTACAAAGAAAACCATCCTTTGGTAGCACCCTATGTAACTGAGGATGGCATTGTGACCCCCGCGGCTATGCGTAATTTGATCCTACGTTCGTTCATCTATCATTATCCTAGTTTGGAACTGAAATTTCACACCATCACCGTTTGCGTAAGGTCGTACTCTCAAACTTTTTGGAGTATCCATCGCAAAAACCCACATCTTTGGCAATTGGAAGCGTATCTGCAAATGAAACCTGTGAGACACGCTCAATCACAGGGCAAACGAATCATTACTAGCTTGAACCAATTGCTGGAGGAGAAAGATGAGTAAGCAAAGCAAGAATCATGAATTTGTGGGTCATGCGCCAAAACAAGAGTAACAATCAGAGTGCACCTTATACGATGCCTTTTAGTAAAGAGGAGCAGAGTCAAAGACATTTTCAAAACGAAATGCATTTTACGTGGAAAGAAAGAGATTCCAATGTTCAACGACCCGTCGCTATAGTGAAGCCTACTCCAAATTTTACTAAAGTGCCCTTGCCCACCGTATTGCAAAGGGTACATGCTTCATCCTCTCCATCCAGTAGTGGATTACACAGGGAATCGGAACGTGGCACGAGAATACCGACAAGGACAGCCCGACTACCAAATGGAGAGTTGTGGACATTTACACCTGTATTGTGAAACCCCCAAAAGTATTTGACTACCGATTACATCAAAGCTCTCAAAACAATATCTTTTTACTATGAATTTTTGATTACAGTTGTTAGCACAAGTTACAAGTTATGAAGGAAAAAAAATTTTTTTTATTTTTTTTATCATGGTAACTTTTAAAAGCTCTGCAAGATTAATTGTGGATTAATCTGCAAACAGACAAAAAATTTGCTCGTGCATCGTTTGCAGCATCTAGATTCACACTTCTCTCATCATGTGGTTTCAGCTGGCTCTCCACTCCCACGGCCCCTTTCTGGGTGTCTTGGTAGGTGCCGATAGTTTATTATATTTCCGCATCTTTGATCTCGCCCACCTGCTCGGTAAAAGAAATGGCAGTGCCTTTGCCAAACGTTTTCTGTATGACCTGGTCCGGGGACGAGACGTGTTACCCTCTTTCCAAATCTTTCCCACACAGACTGAACGGGCCCAGTTGGTCCCCAGGGACGTGGCTTATCGAATTCTGTACCGTGAAAATGTACCCATGGCCGAAAGATTTTCCAACGCCCTCGATACTGGATGGGCCTATGTGATGGGTCCCCGATTATTTGAACGTTCCTACAAACCCTCCCCGAAATTGGTAGTGGTCGAGACCCTCACGAACACACAGTCAACGTGTCTCAATGGATACGAGAATTTATTACAGACGTGGAAAGGCAGCGAGAAATGGAAATGCAACTCTTGAAGCAATACCTCTCCCCCGCCTCTCTAAAACCTAGGGTGGATGAAACAAAGGATGCGATTCTAAATATTCAACGAGAAATGACTAGGGAGGGTCAAAATGACGAGACTCGAGACGAAACGAAGGAAGCTATTCTAAATATTCAACGAGAAATGACTAGGGAGGGTCAAAATGACGAGACTCGAGACGAAACAATGGAAGTCTCTGGTGACGAGACTCGAGACGAAACGGAGGAAGCCTCTCGTGATGAGACTCGCAATGAAACCAGGGAAGCCCCTGATGACGAGACTCGCAATGAAACCAGGGAAGACTCTGGTGACGAGGCTCCCAATGAAACTAGGGAAGCCTCTGGTGATGAGACTATGGAGGAAACAATGGATCACCCAGAGAAAAATTTTTTCAAATGGTGACCGAGTCTGAGTTTAAAAGCAATTTCAACAATAAACAAAATTCATCCAAAGTGTTTACTCGGATGCCTCAAACGATTCATGTCTTGCGATCATTGAATCCAAAAGTTATGGTAGTGGTTCCCGACACGTAAAAACAATATACCTTGTCACATTTGATAATCTTTCACCAGATTTGCCAAGTAAATTCTTTCAGCACACTTGCCAAGTAATATCTTTCACAACACTTGTTCAAGTAAAAATCCTTTCACCAGATTTCTGTCATCATACTTGCCAAGCTGTAAAATGAAAATTCTTCAAGCTTACTTAAAAAAAAAAAAAAAAAAATTTTTTTTTTGTACGATAGTTTAAAAGTCAAACGCTTGACGTTTACTCTACAATCAAGTATCATGGAGGACAAACAATTTTCACCCTACGGTCTCTTTGCACGAGAGATTGAAACCTCTGACAATCCACATCTCACCTATGAGACTCTTGTCACACGCATCTTGAAGAGAGTGTCTGATTCTTTCCATCTACCCTGGTCCCATGTCTTGGAATTGTCTCGCCAGGCTCCCTACCTGATGGATTCGAATCTTCACCAGGATTTGCTCAAAATCTGGACGCAACGTTCCAAAAATGCCACCTTGGACGAACAACATTGTGTTGAACGTATTTTGGGTCGAGATTATGTCCGATCTTCGGATTTGATCAAATTGGGGAGCATTTTGAACAAAGTCACGGATCCCAAAACCATTTACGAATTCTTTGCCATGGATGGCTACCAGGGAGACGATCCCAAGAAATATGTGGAATTGTTTCGATACGACGCCCAAGATTTGCGTGGCAAACACGTCCGAGCCGTCCGCCTGTTGTACCGCTATGACGTGGTGAATACACCCCAAGAATGCCGATCATTTTTGGAAAGCATTTTTAATGAAACCTGCACCCACACCGAGTATAAAGACATGTACGTCGAGTATGTACGTGGGCAAACGGCCGACCTGGCCGAATGGCGTCGAGAACAGCTGGACAAGACGAAAAAGAAGAGGCCCGCTGAGGAAGACACCAAGGAGGAAAGTGTCAAGAAATGTGCGACGGAGGGCGAATCGTCATTGAATTGATTCATTTCTAAATGGGAAGCTTAAAACCTTTAAAGCTTTTGTTGCTAAAAGCATTTAACCACTTTAATCGTTATATTTAGCCACTATAACTGCTATTTAACCACTACATTTAATCGTTATATTTAACCACTAAAACTGCCATTTAACCGCTACATTTAACCACTGTATTAAACAAGGTGGATAGATCATGGATGCTATGGAATCCACGTCTTGGGTAAATGCTGAACCTCCCGTTCAGTTTATATCTCGCCATCAACCAGGAGGATTGGCAGCGTTGGCGGTAGACGAATCGGAATGTGTGGTGGTCATGGACACGCTCTGGTTTCGATATCCTCTCGTGGCCAAATGGGAAACACGTGTGATGGAAGCTCTCGTCGAATGTAAAGTTATGGATGTCTATGTGGCGGGTTTGTTAATGTCGTTGAAAAGAATGGCTCCCGAGCAAATGAACGTTTATTTGGATCCCGAACCGAATAAATTGAAATATCCCTGCAAAATGTGCCACCGAAAAAGTTGTGCCATCACAAAAGCCTACTTGTTGTGGAGACGATTGACTAAACGAGAAGCTTGCAATTTGGTGCATGGTGATTCGTAAAGAATAAAAAAGTAACAAGAAAAAAAAATTTGTGTGTGATTCTATTTCTAAATGTAAAAGAAACAACCGCCAAAACTGATCTATACAAGTAAAAAAAAAAAAATTTTTTTTTTTTTTTTTAAGGATACATTTTAAAAGTGGAAAGCTTGATGCAAGTTGCAAGTTTTCGTGTAGACACTTTGTGCCTCCATCTCGTCTCAGAATATACTCAACAAAGTTTTTATTGTTGGCTTTGGCTTGGCATTCCAATTTTTATTTTCAAGCGCATCATGTCTTCTGATCGCTGGTACCAGAAGCTATGGAAATCTTTTACGAGCCTGTTTCGAGTTGGAGAACAGGAGCCATTCCCAAATGTTGATATGAGCGATTGTATGGAAGGTAAACCCTTGTCTGACACATCCCTTCAAGACTGTTTATTCAACCCTCCACTGTCCATCAACCCTCTAGAAAAGCCTTTGCCCGTATATCCCAAGACCTGGCCTCTTGAACGCCTGAAAGGAAAACCCATCTTTCTGCAATTGCCTTGCGAAAACCAAATTATTTACGAACGTTATTGGAATAGAATGTCACTCAGTTGTATTCCTGAGGAGGAAGAATCTACTCGCTCTACAAAGGTCGACCTGAAAGATTCCAGGGACAACTCTAACCTGAAAGATTCCAGGGACAACTCTAACCTGAAAGATTCCAGGGACAACTCTAACCTGAAAGATTCCAGGGACAACTCTAACCTGAAAGATTCCAGGGACAACTCTAACCTGAAAGATTCAGGGACAACTCTAACCTGAAAGATTCCAGGACAACTCTAACCTGAAAGATTCCAGGGACAACTCTAACCTGAAAGATTCCAGGGACAACTCTAACCTGAAAGATTCAGGACAACTCTAACCTGAAAGATTCCAGGGACAACTCTAACCTGAAAGATTCCAGGGACAACTCTAACCTGAAAGATTCCAGGGACAACTCTAACCTGAAAGATTCCAGGGACAACTCTAACCTGAAAGATTGCATGGGGTCGTCCAAAGAGGAACCAGAAAGTATTCTGGAGGCATACATACGTAAACGTAATGAGAGACTCGAATGTAAATTGAAAAACCCCGAGTGTGAGGGTTGCTCCACAGTATGGATTTCATAACGTGTTGTGAAAACCATTCATTTAACCAAAGCATTTGATACATGCAGAATAAAATAATTCTCTGTAATAAGAGCAATTGTGGAAAAAATTTCAAACATTCTGTCTGTGTCACAACAAGCAATCTAGAAAAAAAAAAAAAATTTTTTTTTTTTTTTTTAAGAGAATAGTTTAAAAGCTTGGTGAGCTACTGGTTGACTCCATACCTCATCTCATGTCAAACTTTTGGCAAAAAGTTCATTATATGGCACCTTTAAACATGACAATGCTTGTGGACTTGGCCAGTGAGTTTTCTGAGGAATTGGAAGTTTTACGTTTACCATTAGAAAAAATACCCCTTTCGCAACGGCAGTTGCAGCTGTCCCAATGGATTCATTACATTTTAATGTCCAACAACATTCGAGTCAATATTAGACTAGCGGCCATTATACAAAAGAATGTGGACAAATTATCTCCTCCCAACAACATGGAAACGGAAGTGAAACAATGGCTGGATGCTTTGAAACCTCCCCCTGGAAAGATACACTTGGTCACGGAATCATACCTCCTCCTTTTATTTATGCTGCATTTACGCTTCTTGTACGAAAAGTTTCCCGTGAAAATGTTTGAAGTTAAATTTATTGCTCTGAAGGTGGCCGAATCTTTCATGGAAACCCTGGATGAATGCATGGAACGCTCCAGAAAACGTTTCTATTATTTTGCTATAGTGGGCATCTCGGCCATGGTGATGGGTGGATGTGTGTGCAAAATATTGAGCAACTGATGGAAATGGTCGGGCAGAGAGATTCGGTGTGACTCTACCAAATTTAATTTGACTGTCCATGCAATCTGATGCATGTAGAATGGTTCTCTGTAAAAGAGTTTAACAAAGAGATATGGTGAAATCATTAAAGTAAGAGACGCGATGAAATTCTTAAAGTAAGAGACGCGATGAAATTCTTAAAGTAAGAGACACGTTGAAATTCTTAAAGTAAGAGACACGTTGAAATTCTTAAAGTAAGAGACACGATGAAATTCTTAAAGTAAGAGACACGTTGAAATTCTTAAAGTAAGAGACACGTTGAAATTCTTAAAGTAAGAGACACGTTGAAATTCTTAAAGTAAGAGACACGTTGAAATTCTTAAAGTAAGAGACACGTTGAAATTCTTAAAGTAAGAGACACGTTGAAATTCTTAAAGTAAGAGACACGTTGAAATTCTTAAAGTAAGAGACGCGTTGAAATTCTTAAAGTAAGAGACACGTTGAAATTCTTAAAGTAAGAGACACGTTGAAATTCTTAAAGTAAGAGACACGTTGAAATTCTTAAAGTAAGAGACACGTTGAAATTCTTAAAGTAAGAGACACGTTGAAATTCTTAAAGTAAGAGACACGTTGAAATTCTTAAAGTAAGAGACACGTTGAAATTCTTAAAGTAAGAGACACGTTGAAATTCTTAAAGTAAGAGACACGTTGAAATTCTTAAAGTAAGAGACACGTTGAAATTCTTAAAGTAAGAGACACGTTGAAATTCTTAAAGTAAGAGACACGTTGAAATTCTTAAAGTAAGAGACACGTTGAAATTCTTAAAGTAAGAGACACGTTGAAATTCTTAAAGTAAGAGACACGTTGAAATTCTTAAAGTAAGAGACACGTTGAAATTCTTAAAGTAAGAGACACGTTGAAATTCTTAAAGTAAGAGACACGTTGAAATTCTTAAAGTAAGAGACACGTTGAAATTCTTAAAGTAAGAGACACGTTGAAATTCTTAAAGTAAGAGACACGTTGAAATTCTTAAAGTAAGAGACACGTTGAAATTCTTAAAGTAAGAGACACGTTGAAATTCTTAAAGTAAGAGACACGTTGAAATTCTTAAAGTAAGAGACACGTTGAAATTCTTAAAGTAAGAGACACGTTGAAATTCTTAAAGTAAGAGACACGTTGAAATTCTTAAAGTAAGAGACACGTTGAAATTCTTAAAGTAAGAGACACGTTGAAATTCTTAAAGTAAGAGACACGTTGAAATTCTTAAAGTAAGAGACACGTTGAAATTCTTAAAGTAAGAGACACGTTGAAATTCTTAAAGTAAGAGACACGTTGAAATTCTTAAAGTAAGAGACACGTTGAAATTCTTAAAGTAAGAGACACGTTGAAATTCTTAAAGTAAGAGACACGTTGAAATTCTTAAAGTAAGAGACACGTTTATGAAATATTGTAAATGTAAAAGTAAAGAGAAATAACATTTGTGTGTGAACCTATTTGTAAATGAAAAAGTAAATGAACAGTCTATCCTGTTCTCTACAAGTAAAAAAAAAAAAAAAAATTTTTTTTTTTTTTTTTGTAGTTGCTGTATAAAGGTTTGATCGTTCCTTTAACTTTTCATTACAGCTTCAGTTGACTAGATGTCACTAGGTAAAGTTGCAAGTCTTTTGGTACAATACATTATAAAGTTTGCAGATTTATAGCTACCAATTATTACAGTTTCAGCTGACTCTGATTCTGTAGAGATGATTCCTATTTTAAAGAGGTTAAACTATTCCCTTTACCGGATTGAGCTACCTAGAAAAATATTTCCAGCCTTTGTGGAAAAGTACGTTTTAAATCTACCTGTTGGGACTCGATTCGAATTGCAGGGTCGTGATTGGAACGATCGGATCGTGCGGATCGAGTTTGTGCGGACCGAAACTGGATTTCTATATCAGGGAGAAGCTAGCAACGAAGGAGGTCAGGCATTCATGTCCCATTATGTCTTGGATGAAGGCATCATAACACCCGATTCATGGCTGGATTTGGTGATTTACCCATGTATTCGTCCATTTTACTATATGAAAATTCATCTTGCCCAAGCGAGTGTACGCATTTGGACCTCGCGGGATCCAGCCGAGAGATGGATTAACGAGGAATCCTTTTCGACTGTGGCTTTTCTGGAAATGAACCGTACACGCTATTCCCGCTCCGAGGGGAAAAGGGTATTGACTTCATTGATGGACTTGCCACCTGTTTTAAATGAGAGGACTGAGGAAAGTCTGAACCAACGCGTAGAGTACAGGGATAAAAATAACAAGGTCTGGTTGACAGTAACACCGATAACTGAAAAGTTTAAGCTTTAAAACCTGCAACTGTGGAGTTTTTGGAAAATTGTGTGTGCTGCTCGAACATGGGCGAGGAAACCGAGTTTCCTTGTATGGCATGGACTGTAAAAGAAATACCCGTTTGCATTTTACAGCTATTCCCATAAGCACATGTTAAACCACTTTTGTCTGTGGTACTCTTGAAAAAGAAATTGAAATCGACAACGTGTAAAAAAAAAAAAAAAAAA
Source organism: Trichonephila clavata (assembly GCA_019973975.1). Lineage (NCBI taxonomy): Eukaryota > Metazoa > Arthropoda > Arachnida > Araneae > Nephilidae > Trichonephila > Trichonephila clavata. The sequence continues at coordinate 27,686 of BMAO01004463.1, forward strand.
ATTTTTTTTTTTTTTTTTTTGTAATTTTTCTTTGACAGACTTAAATTCTTGATATGCTTCAAAGTTTACTAGAGTGCCTCAAGATTACTTGACCTGCTCGTAAGTTTTGACTTTCTCGTAAGTGTACTAGTTGCTCATAAGATTGAGTTTATAAATTTACTAAAGTTTAACTTAAGATAACGTGAGCCACTCGTAAGATTACTTCAGTTGTTTCTAAGATTACTTGACCTGCTAGTAAGATTACCAGAGTTGTCTGCAACATTACACTTTGACACTCATCATGCATCCCTTGTATCGTTTGGACAGTCATTATTTGCTCATCATTCATCGATGGGTGTATCGCAACTTCGTAGAGAGTTACATTTTAAATGTTCCTGTAGGAACGGAATTGCTCGTCAATGGACGCAAGGACCATTATTTGACCAATCGTTTTGTACGAACTGAAGAAGGTTTTTTGTATGATCCCATGGTGCATGCGCACGAGTGCAATCGGTTTGTCTCTGCCTATGTGTCCAATCCAACGGGATGGATCCTGACACCAGAGGCTATGGGGACTTTAATTTTGGATGGATTTGATACGAAACCTCCCACTTTATATGTGTATACGGACCAGGTGAAGCTCCTCATTTGGACGGATCATATGGTATGGACGGTGGGGAAACGGCCGCATCCGGATTGGAAATTGGTGGGATATATCCAATGGAAGTCGGTGCGAAATCCACAACCTGAAGGAAAAAGAGTCTACAAAAGTTTTCATGAATTTTTGGGGCAAGTCGATTGAATCTGGGAATAGATTATTTGGTTGGAAGAAATTTTTGTGTAGTGAAATGTGCAATATTGTACAAATGACAAGAAAAAAATGTTGTGTAGAATTACTCTCACAAGTTGCATAAAAAAAAAAAAATTTTTTTTTTTTTTTAAAGCTTATAATAAAGTTGTGGGACTCTGGATAAAAGTGTTGAGATTAAATCTAAACTTTATCAAGCTAGCTAATGTCTACCGCTCGAATCATTTTTCAACATGTGGCCACTGTCCGGCCCGATGTCTATCAACACATTTTAAATCTCATTCAACCTCATTCCTTGGAGGCCGTGTTGGAATTGTTTCAACACCATCTCGAACAATCTGTTCCCGATTTACGGCGTCTGAACCAACATCAAGCATGTTTACCTGATTTGTGTTTAAAGTTTGTTGAGCTCATACGAAAACGATTTCCGAGCCCTGGAGATGCTTTTGGGATTCAATTGACGTGTCGCGTGACCAAATCCGATACACAAGGAACGTTGGATAGTAAACATTTAAAATCCCATGAAGAACGGGACGACCATTTTAGGGTTGATGCTTTGTTGCTGAGTGAATTGCAATGTTTCTCCACTCAGACCCAAGTCTTTGAATTGGCTACACGCCACGGCTATTCGACCGTCTGGACACGAGGGTATACGGGTCAGGAGTTGCTCCAACGTTTACCTGATGCCTGTCTTTTGACCCGTGGACTCCCTTACAACAAGGGTCGAACGTTGGAAGGAAACCTTAAATATTTAAATACATGTACATTTATCGTGGTGCCCGACACGAAAATTGTGTACAAGACATCCGCAAAACATTGGCTCGCTCTATTGAGGCGATTAGACCCAGAACGCGTAGTAGCCTTTTCCGATATTCGAGCCGTATTTCAAAAATGTGGAATTGTAGCCTATTTTTTCAATTGGATGCGAGTGGTGCGAGAACAATTGCCTTTGCAAAATAGCGTGCATATGAAAAATGTCATGACCATTTTGAAATACCAATGTCGAACGGGTCGACCCCTGCCTTTGACGCGTGATGGGTTGGCCAAAAATCCAGAACGATCTCCCTTGGAGATTTTGAGTTTTGAAGCCTGGAAACGAAATTGTGCTCACATGTGTATAGAAGCACCGTCAGTGCAAGTGAGGCGCTCGACGGAAAAAATGTTTTTTGGCCAGCAGTTTCGGGAAGGAACGGGATACGATTTTTGCTTGATGAATAAATAGTGTAAAACATACTAATTATGCAAAAATGTTGAAATGGAATAGCTTTGAAGAGCCAGTTAAAAATTTAGACTAAAAATAAAAAAAGCAATAAGTAAAAAATTCTTAAAAATTTTTTTTTTCAGATTGTTGTAATAAATATCAAACACAAGAGCCGAGTTGACTTTACTTTAAGCTGGTTCAAGTTGAAAGTTTACCTAGCTTGCAGAATGATTCCTATTTGGCATGAGAAAAATGAACCATATTATACAATTTATATACATCAATGCATTTTTCCCACATTTTTTGAAAAGTACGTTCTCAATTTAAATATTGGAACCCGAATTGAAATAGTTGGTGATACTGTGGAAGAAGGTTATGTATTTCCTGAATTCAAGCGAACCAACGCTGGATTCCTGTACAATGAAGAAAGTGATTACAGAGTGAGAAATGAATTCATTTCAAAGTATGTATCGAAAGAGACAGGATGGATAATGACCGCCGATGACTGGCGTGACATGATTTACCATGGATTTATTTTTTCATTTCCCAGTTTGGTTATACGCACCACAAAAGCTACTATACATATTCAAATCAATGATGAAGAGAGAAGAATGTATCCACTCAGATTTTCAACCATTGCCTATCTGGAAATGAAACCTGTGCGGCGAGCTCAATCCGAGGGTAAAAGAGTGTTTACAAGTTTAAATGACATTGTTTAATCAACATGTTCAACAAGTGAACTAAACAGTAAAGAATAAAATTGTGTGGTAAAAAATGAAAAAAACAAAAAAAAAATTTTTTTTTTTTTTTTTTTTTTACACTTGAAGGGTTTATAAGCTTGGAAGGTTTCATCAAATATTATTTCACTTTTCAACTCTCAGTTCAGGAGAGTAGTTACCAATGCATTAGCCTGTTTCAACTCAAATCTTAGGCCAGCATTTTATTAACCGACTCAAGAGAACATTTTAACATGGATTATTGTGCCGAAGTCTCGTTTATTCGTTGCAATAATGGTTGCAAATTACCCATGGAAATTGCTTTTGCTCAGGTCGATAAACCCCGTCAAGTGTTTATTTTGCACATGCGAATGCCTCATGATGTGTATTTTACGATCGCCGATTTGGTTTGTAATAAAAGTCAACTCGAGGGTCGCAACAAAGCATTTAATGTCAATGCCCGATGCATCCTGAAAATGGACAACGAGTCTTGGTGGCACACGCTACAACAATTTATTCATGACCAGATGGGCTGGGATGCCCGGTTGGCTGTTCGCTCCAAAAACCAGAAGCGATTTTTTACGACCGTGGGCGGATTCCGAAACGTTTGCATTGTGAACCCTCCCATGGGGAATCATGCCTACGGATGCAATCACTCTCATAATCGATTGGTTTCATTTCCTTGTGCTGCCAAGGTCGCTAGAACTTTGGCTATGAATTTGAATAAAACACCTCGTGCAGCTCCAAAAAAGACGAATCCATGCTTGGGTGAGACGATGGATCAAAAGTTGTTGGAACATGTTGTGAAAGATACATCGAATGAACTTTTGGAAAAGTTGTTGGCAAAGTGTCCAATGGAGAATAAACCTCTAGAAGCCACGGAGAATCCTCTGGAACAGGAGTTAATGGATCATTGTCCCATGGATATACTTAATGAGAACAAAGCCTTGGATAAATTGAATGAGGATAAAAGTTTGGAATCCATGGAGAAACCTTTCGAACGGGATTTAATGAATCATGGTGATGGAGAAATATCTAATGAGGAAAATCTTTTGGAACATTGTGCTGGTTGCCATGAAGTGTTGCAAAAATCAGTGGAGCATTGTCCAATGGAGGACAAAATTTTGGATAAATTGGAGCCCATGGATAATTTATTGGGAGAAAATACAAACAAGGAATTGAGTGTTGAAACTATGGAGCGAGTAGATGAAGCAATGGAATGTAGCGAATTTGTGGAGGAAGCATTGAAATGTGGAGACCTTGAAGTTGTGGCAATGGAATGTTGTGAAGAATTGCTAGATAATGCTGAAAAAATGTTGGCTGAGAAAGAAATTGAGGTGGAAGATTTTGAAAAAAGTCAACCGGAGAAAGTAATAGAATCTAGTGTGGACTTGTCACATGATGAAAAAGTGGTGGAACCTGAAATAGATGCGGAAAATTAAACTGAACAGTTTTCCAGTAAAATATTTTCTGTCAAAATATATTAGCTAAAAAAAAAAAAAAAAAAAATTTTTTTTTTAATGCTATTAGCCTTTAAAAGTGAAACACTTCTCTAGCTCATCACTACTGGTTGACTAGCTTTTAACCATTCAAGAGGCAAATACTCCTTAAGCCGAATATTATTCTTTGACTAGCAGCTGAACATTCCTGGAGGTGGTTGCTTGATTGCATTAAAAGCAAAAGATTTAACTGACTTGTATTGAAAACTTTTTGAGCAAAGTGATGGCTGATAACCTTTTACATGTAGCTCCTGTTCGCTTAGAATCTTTTCCGATTCAATTGGAGCTCCCTTACGAAAAGATTCGGCGTGAAGCCCTGGATCCCTTTGTGCGTAATGATGGATCTTGCGGTGTGGATTTGTCCAGTCCCAACTTTTACACGATGGATCCTTTGCAACAAGTGAAAATTTACACTGGTCTCGCATTTGAATTCAAAGCTGGATGGACTGCTTTCTTAAAAGATAAATCGTCTGTGGTCACTCGAAAGCATCTTGTCGTGGAAGGAGGAGTGATTGACCCTGGATACAGAGGAGAAATTATTGTGGTTATGCGCAACTTGTCACAGAACACACAGTTTATTAGACCCGGAGATCTCATTGCTCAAATGGTGAACGTGTACACTGGACTCACTCCGAAATTGGTACAAGTTTCACATGTAAAGAATGATACTCAACGAGGAACACGGGGATTTGGTGGAGATGTTGGCCATGAAAATTTTATGGACAAGTCTAAGAGTTCAGAAGAAATGAATAAGAACAGTACGGAAATAGACAGTAAATAAAAATTGATTAATAATAGTAATAATAATAAATAAATAAATAAATAAATATTTATAAAAAAAAAATTTTTTTTTTAATATGTATTATATCTACTCAATAACTTTACGTTTTTGTTCTTTGAAAATGCCACTTGATTTCTCAATTCATTGCTTAAAGTCTAATACAAGCGTGGAGAGTACACATCAATCAATGCCTTACTCTGATGGCTAATCACAAATGTTCCACGTCTTATGGAATCGTGGTTAAAACGGAATGCAACCGCATTGTTGTCCTTCGCCGAAAGGTTCCATACTGTATTCAAGATTTTTTCCATCGTTTGCACAAAAAGAAATATCTATTGCCCTCATCCCCCTCTCAATTCTTTGATATACGGGCGAAATTTGAAGATGAATGGTTACCCATGCTGAAGAAGCATGAATTGGAGGATTACAAACGGTATTTAAATGGAGAATACTTTGAAGATTTGTATGATTTTCCTCATGGACAACTCAGAAGCAAACTAAAGGAGGATATCTCCACAATTGAACTTTTTAACGCTGCTTACAGGGAATTTCAAGAAGAGACTGGATTTCATTTCAAATTTACTAAAGAAGAGGTTGAGCGTTACCCATTGGTGACTTCGCAGTATAAGGGTTTGGATGGTTTTTTGTACAAGCAAAATTATTTTATTGTGAATAATGTTAGAGGGTTAAAAAGGCATGCGTATTTTAATTCATTCAACAAATCATCCACGGCAAAAGGGCAAATTACTTCTTGGAATGATGACCGTTTGATTTATCAAGGTATAATACTTCCGATTGAAGTAGCCTATAGAAGGTTTACCTTTCAACAAAAATTGAAAAGTGATATGAAACATTTATTGTGTTCCAATTATCTGGAAAGATTGTATGATTGTACGGTATTGGATGAAGATAAAGAACATGAATAACAATTTAAGAGTTAACAGTGTCATACCTGCATATGAATCGTATGGAAGCGATAGAAATCGCAGAGGTCCTTTTCTAGATTTGTACAATTCACCGCGTTACCCATTTCATCGTTATGTTTTGACAGAGGAATTTGGTTCTGAAAATGATCATTACAATGCACACCCTCCCACTAGACCTCGTTCACCAGCAGAGCAACGAGCGAAGCACTTGCACCCACAGAACAAGATGATACAAGGAGATGGTTACCAAGAATAGGTTAACAAAAAAAAAAAAAAAATTTTTTTTTTTTAAATTGTGTCCATATATTCAAGATGTAAGGGATCTTCAAGATTATATTAATCATGTTTGACTTGCAACGAATAAAGACGGTGGTTGCTGAACGATATTTTCGTTTGCTTCGAGGATACAATCAAACAGATTTACTACAACGCTTCATGCAACGATGGATGGATTTACTTTCCATGTATTCGTCCCAGACAAAGTTTATTTCGTTTGATCCACCTACTCCCATTTTGGAAAGTTTAATTCCAATGGCTGTTGGTGTATTGGTGGTTCCTTTTCCCAATACCACCATACCCCCAGGTTTAAAACGCATTACTATTTTTCCTCTCTATCCTTTCCGAATACAATACACCTCTCATACCGAATGCAGTCGGGATGGTATGGAAATGTTGTGTTTGTATCTCAAATTGACTGGAATTAAAATCATTGGATTCTTTAATGTGCCTCTTTCTACTCAACATCACAAATTGATTCCTGAATTGCAACAGTCCTTTCCTCATTACGTATTTATGGCTCTTCTGCCTTTAATAACTTTAGGACAGTATGCCATCGCAAAGCTACAACGATTTTGTCAGGTGGTTCAAAATTTCAATAACATTCTTTATATGAGTGGGGTAGGGTACAATAATGGCCGGTTCTTTTATCCAATCCAACAAGTAATTGTAATGCAATAGGTAATGTTCCCGTTGTGTATCCAAACGAATGGCTGGAATATACGTGTCCAAAGAATGTGTTTGAACGTACAGATACACCAATTGGTTTTTCTACCAAGACGTACCAATCCGAGGAAGAATGCGAACCACTCGAAAATCTTTCCACATCCAAATCATGGCATAATGCTTATGAGTGGGACGTCCAGGAATGGGTTCCAGATTAACAGGGAGTAGTAAAAGACAAGTGTAGGGTAAAAATCAAGTACATTTCATTCATTTTATTCTTAATTTTGATTGTGACCCTAGTGAATCTTTTTACAAACCTTGGTTGTATGATGTGCAGTCCAAACTACCCGCCATTTAACGGCTCGTGGGTATCGTCCATTTCTCGATCCACCTGCCCTTTGTATGGATTCAAATGTCCTACAGACGAGCCGTGCGATTGCAGCCAAATGTGTTCCAACGGGGAGTTTGTTCCGTTTCAAGTGTTACCCAGTGATACCATCTTTTTAATGGCCAG
>BMAO01004464.1:0-24104 GCA_019973975.1 Trichonephila clavata
TTTCCATTCACTGAAACAAAAACTACAAGTGTTTTAGTAAAAGATGTCATTATTTTAAGCAGAGGTCTTACATTAAAACGCGTTTTACTCGAAATGTGTCTTTTTGAAAATGTTCAAACGGGGCCAGCGATTGCTAAAATAGTTTTGAAAATAATTAACAGAATTTTTTGTGTATGCTCTGTATAAAAGTAGAAGTGTTTCTCAACCTTCATATTTATCAATAACTGTTTTATTACAAAATTTACAGTCCGTTAAGTTAATATAATCACTGTTTTTGCAACCAATTTCAGATATTAACTAAGTTAAAGTGCTCTAGCTTTTGTAAAAATTAAAATATCTCTCATCCTGAAGATCATTTTAAAAATAAATAGTATAGCAACACATCAGAATTGAAAAATGGAACATTTGTTCATAAACCTTTGGTACAGAATGGGCCACGTTTATATTACTTTTTGTATATTTTTACCAGTTTTTTTCCATTTTAGTAATAATAACTTCTTTTTCTCTGCTTAATTTCAGCATATTTTTCTTAAAATGTACTAAAGAAATCTAAAAACAACAAAAAAAAAATCCCCATACCTCCATTTTTTTTAAATAAAAGTTGTCGCAAATAGTCGGATACCTCAGTTGGTTTGTCCGTACACTGTACGAACTAAAGAAACCGGTTTGGCTGTATGCTGCACGGGTACTAATATTTTCTTCTTTCTATCTTTCATTTACACATTTGGTGAGATTATTGGTGATAATGTTTTTTTTTTCAAGGCATGCAGCTTTCCATACTGGAAAACTTTACATCCGGGATTTTCTTTGTGGTGAAGGCGGGAATTTTTCATTGAAAGAAGGGATTTAGATTCTTGAAAATATTCGATAAAAAACAGGAATTGGAAAAGCAGTGTGCAATTTGATGATTGAGAAGAATGAGAATGGAAATTTAATCCAAAAAAGATGATATTACCTCTGTCCCCATTGCAATGTCAGACTTTGTATTATACCATACTCCGAATTGTGTACATATACATATGCACACACACTCAAAATTCTCAACCCTTTGAAAAGAGGTACGAATTGGAAATTTCTTTGTAGGTAGGAGAGAAATTATTTTAAGATATAGTCGACTCTCGATAATTCAAACCTTCGATAATACGAACCACTCGCTATTTCGAAGTATATGCTCAGTCCCTAGAAAAACTCTTGATATTTCGAACTAAAACAATACGTTTGGGTACACTCAATAATTCGAAGTAAAATCTGTGGCAGGAGAGACTACAACACGCGATAATTCGAAGTTATGTTATAAAACTCTCGACAATTCGAACGTTAACTATCGTGTACAGTCCTGTAGCAAACAGGTTGGAGCTTACAAGTTTTGCGTTGTATTGTATCTGCTTTTATATCTGAAATGTAGCGTAGCCCCTTTGATGACCATCTGCCTGCTACTCCTTTGTGTTATCGGGTTCCTCAGGAGAAAAGACACTTTTATTGCTTTCCCTCTTCAAGTGGACAATAGACTAACCACACCTGTTGTCAAGCGTCCATATCTTTCGTTCAATACATGGCCTTGTGACACATGTGTTCAGAAAGAATAGTCCACTATTGTGAATGAGTGAGTGAATATTAACGTCCCACTGTTCAGCTACACGAAGGCTTTTGGGGACGGTCCGCGTAATTTTGAACCATGGTCAAGTGGCGCGGACGACACCTGAGCTGGCACCCCTTCTCCTAACAACCACACCAACGGGAGGACGTTTGAACTCTCGACAGATTTAACGTGCATCGCACCCCTACAAGGCGGGTCTTCAGTGGTACTAGGATCGAACTCATAACATGCTAGCCACGATCCGATGCCTAGACCACTCGGCTACCGCGGCCACCCGCTATTGTGAAGAAGAGATGCGTAGGAATATGTATGCATATATTGAATGTATTCTTTTAATACAGGACTTTAAACTTCTGTATAATATTTATATATATACAGAACTTCTGAATGTATAACATGTACTTTTTAAAAATATTTTAAAATAATTTTTTACATCTGTACAATTGTTGTTTTTTTACATAGTTTCAAATTTAAATGCATTAGAAAAAGATTTCTATGTATTTTGGGAGCTTTTTCTACCCTCTCGATAATTGAACTCTTGATAATTGGAAGTTTTTCACTGGTTCCTCCAACTTCGAATCATCGAGAGACTGTATGAAACATTCTGCACAGGATGCAGAGTGTACTTATAAAGAGTCTACAAACACAACGCCCCTAAATGCAAGAATTTAGGGGTTTTGTATTCCACAATTATAAAATAAGAAATAGTGTAAAAATTTGTGATGGATCTATACGATCTTCCACTAACCTTCTCTATATTTTTTTAAATAATTTATTTATTTCAACCAATCTTCACCGAGAGCCAAGCGTGATTTATGCAAATAAGATATATAATATAAGTTCGGGTTTCGCGAGTTAAAAAGGTTAAGTAAAGTGAAGAAATAGAAGAGTGAAGTTAAGTGAAGTAAAGATCGCGAGGTCAGCACGCTGTTGTTGACAATTCATAGATAGCGGTTACGTGTGGAGCTAGGCTAAAAGTTGATTGAAGCTTGTAAAAATCAGTGTTCAAGAGTGTGGATCCTTCAACTATTCCCCCCAGCCAGTTAAAAGGCAGAAATCATCACGAAGTAGCAGCCGATGAAAAAGATAAGGTCAATGATTTAAATTAAAATATTACGAATATTTGTACGTGGCGTAGCTGTAATTGTGCGTGTTTAAGCTTTCATAGATTCAGTTGTTATTCCGCTATTTCGCTAGTAGTAATTCCCCTTTTCGTACTCCACTTTATTTTGTTTCTCTTAAATTTGAATTGTGCGTTTATAACTATTGGTGTTACTAGAATCAATAAATCTATTTGATTTGCAATTATGTCTTATGATCCTTTAAGTTGGCTTACACATCCAGTCGTATTGACAGATAGATGGAGAATGGTAGTGTAAGGAGTGGCATTGAGCCACGACAAATTTTACAATTGAAAATTAAAATAAAATTCTTCCATTTTTGCATTCGTTTAAATATTATTCTTAATTAAATGGAATAAAAAAATGTGGTTTTAATCGGAACATTTTGAGGCAAAAAACTGGACTGCTTAAGGAGTTAATACAAATTCCCTTCGTTAAATAAGCATTTATATTTTAACTCCCACTTTTAGTAATAGCACGAGTAACGAATCAAAAAACGCCGTAAAAGAGGTCACCCTAGTGATTGCGTCCAATCTGACATGCAACAAAATCCTGACGTTGGAATTTGTTTTCCCCTCTTTATAGGTTTCCACTAAGAGATGAAAGAACGCCATCACCACACTAATGAAACTCCAGCGCCACGAAGAGCAAAAACAAACTGTTAATGAAAATTGTTGTGCATCACTAAAAGAATGAGACTACTCCCAAACAATTACCGCTACAACACCCATTGTATAGTTCGCAATGAAGCAAGAAGGGTGATAATCCTTTTTGAAAGAGCATTTAAAGTACATAATTAAGAATACATTATCGAGGAATACTCCGAAGAAGAAATTTATTGGACTGGATTTTTGAACTATCCCGATTTTCTGCAAAAAATCATTCTTTAACGGTATTTCGTTCCTGTCAAGGTGCTTACTTTGACCCATTTTCAACCATAATTTGATTTTTGTGCCTTATTATCCCGTAATTAAATCAGGGTTTGAAGAGTGAGAAAAGAATTTTACCACTTTGCCTCGCATTAGGCGACTCAATGAGGTTGATTAACATCATTATAAGCTTTGTTCTTTCGGCGAAATCTGATGATAAAAAGTTATTGATTGGATTTCCCTGAATGGTGAAGTGTGGTTGGTACCTGTGTTTGAATAGAATGAGGGATCTAAAATAGAAATGCTTAAAATAGAAGAGAGTAATGAAAATGTTATTAACGAATTCTTCGGCACAACTACTTTGTTACTAAATTCGTCACCTTCTTGAAGAAACTTGTAAGATATGCATAAAAGGTTACTCAATATTCATAATAAACAATCTAAACGTAATTTTTGCTATCATAAAATACCTTTTAAGGCAGATGTTTTAATGCAATAAATTTGATAAATGTATTACAAATATTTGTCTTTGCTTGATGTTTTAAGAATTTTATGTATTTCTGTTGCTTCTCTCTCCAATCCCCTTGGAGTAGGAAAGCCTGCACCAAGTTCATTTGATCTTTCCGCATAAGAATATCCCAAGCCAGTTCTTGATTTCCAAATAACTGACACCAGGGAAATGCCCCCATCACGGATAGAGCAGAGACAAAGAAGGACTTTACCCCCTGCACAAAGGTCATACCACGCAAGTGACCGTAGTATTAACTTCGTGTATTCTGTTAGATAGCTTGTGACGGATGTTTACGCGACCTTCTCACTAATCCTCTTGTAGAATCTTTGAACTAGCTTTCGCGTTAATTCACAGCCATCCCTCTCAAGAAGAAACCCTGATATGGAGATTAGTTTGTCTATATAAAGTCAGGATTTTTTAAATTGTAAGGGAAGAAGGGGCGAAAAAACTGTTGCGGGCTACGAAGGTGAGATTTAATTGATTTTTCAAAATTTGAGATAAGAATTCAGTTTGCCGCTATATAAATTAGTGGATCTGGAATTTAGTCTAAGATAGATTAGGTTAAATTAAACTGATTACTTGCGCTTGTTCACTTAGAGTTTGTTGCTTCTTTATTATCACTCCTGGGGCATCCTATTGTGATTTAACTTGTGGTTGATTAGTGTGCCTAAATAATAATAAAATAATGATTATTATTATAAGTTCCCCTTAAACAATTTCCCTGTATTTGTAATATAGAAGATATCCTAATTATAGAAAATATTCTGTTTAACACTTTTGTTGCCCCAAACTAGCAAATCTCTAGTTACTATTTAGAATTATTAAGAAAATGTAGTTATGTTTGCAATAACGATTTTTTTCTGTTTATATTCTCCTTTTATTATTATTATTATTATTATTATTATTATTACATATAATTATAGTTATTATCATTGTTATAATTTTTCCCATTTATAGGTCGCTAACAAAAGGTAATGTTTTTCTCAAAACAAGAATAAAACAAACAATAATTTTTGTTACATACTTAGTTTCGTTGTTTGTGTTCTTACATTTAATTTTTATTTTTCTAATTTGTTCTTAAATATTGTCTTTTAAGGTGAATGTTAATTCTCTAAATAAATATACATAAAAAAACTAAAAAATTGAAAACATATTTGATTATTTAAAAATTACGTATTTTAAATTAAAAAATACATAATATTGAGAAATATTAAACATATAAAAATTAAAAAAATATACTTAAAATTTTTAACACATACAATACACACTTACTTTGTTCAAGCATATATCTTTCTGGTATTACATATTATTAAAAGCTATTTCATACAATAGTTGACTAACTTCATGTCACCTAAATGCTTCAAGAGCGTAATAAAATCTCAACATTCCTCCTTTTTCTAGTACTGTTCATTACATACTTTGTTTAATAATAGATTAATTCGAAAGTTTTTACAAAAGTTTTGAGGCAAAAATTCGATTCTTATTATATTCGATTATATTCCATCATTAAACGCAATCATGTAGAACATTCAACAAAAAATCTTAATTAAAGTACTTAATTGTTTGTTAAAACATGTCTCTCTTAAACAACAATATAATTTCACAATTCGAAAAGGAAAAAAATACTTTTATCCAGACTCGTGGAAAATTTGGTAAAAGGTATTTTGATAAAGTTCATGGATTGTCGCTTCGATGATAATCATGAATTGACTTGAGCATGCCTGGAATTAGGCATAGAAAGAACTGTATTTTACATAAAGTCATCTAAAGCAGAAATCAGTCATCTTGAAGACTTCTTCGACTGGATAAGCTTGATAATTATTCTTCATTACTTTGATTAATTACAGCGTCAAAATAAGAAATCTAGTTCGAGAGGAAAAATTGAAGAAATACATAGCTTCAGTCTTTATCTGTTTAAGAACTTCTTATTCAGTTCAGAATTTTTCCCAACTCACTACGCAATAATTTTGATTTATTCTGCTGCAATAGTTCGAACATTTTATTTTGTTGTTATTTGTTTAAATCATAATAAAGGATGGTAATAATTAAAGTGCGACTTTCAAATTGCGCTAAAAAAGAACTATTGCTCAGAATGACTTCAAATTTGAACCGAATATACTTGAAGAAAGGGTAAACGGTATGGTACAAAAATAATTCATTTTCGTTTTCATTGTCGCTTTTTATACGGTTTTGGTACAAGGACAGTTAATAACCGATTCCTCTCATTGAATACTGTATAACATTGTCTAGGTGGATAAATTTTTCATAAACAATTAAACAAGTGTTGAATGACTTGGAGGTCATTTGTTCCGTCAAAAAACCAAAACCATCATACACATTGAAGAATACAGTTGGTTCAATGTGTAACTCACATGTGAAAACCGTCATAATTAGAATCAAAATGCCACTTTGTGACGGATCTATACGGTTCCTTCCACTAACTCCTTAGGGATTCCTTTTGGTCCATCATTCTTTCAACCAACTTTCTCCGAGGAAAGAAAGCGTGATTATGCAAAGGAAGTTTAATATATATATTCTGTATTCACGAGTTTTGAGAGTTACTGAATGGAGGATATATTGGAAGTTAAGTGAGGATAGCTTGGATGTGAAGTGAATAGATGAGAAGCTAGGGGAAACCGGCAGTAGTATGAATACGTAAACAGTGTACGACGCGAGAAGTTGGAAATTCGCAAAGTGCCTAGCTCCAATATTGCATAAGCCACATCTAAAGGATTAAAGGATTGCAAGAGTTCAGGACTGTGATCTTATTTCAAGTAGAAGTTAGAGAGTTAAATTATTAGCGAGCTTCTAAAATAAACAAGTTTTGCATAAGTTATCGTAAGGATAGATTGTATGATCATATATATTATCCCCACCCCCTCTTGTCTCACCTTCGCCCTTAATTGATCAAATTTATCTTAACTAGAGCGTTATTTATGGCTGTGTTGAATATACAGATAAATAAATAATTGAAGTTCATCATGTCGTCTGATCATTTAGTTCCTCCCACACATCTAGCCTGGTCACGGGTAATAAGGAATGCAAATTCTTACAACTTGTACATGAATCTAATTTCGTTACGGTTATTTCTACCCTATCTATTGATACACTTCGAAATTTTTTTTATTCCCCGCCGTTACTTCTCTTTTCAAGTATATTCAGTTCAAATTTGAGGTCATTCTGACCAGTGGCTCTTTCTTACACATTTTTAAAGGGGAACTTAAATTATAATCACCTTGTTTTATTAAACGTCCTTGTATTTAAAGACTAGGATCAGTTAGCGAGGACAATACTTAAGCTAGTACTTCAATCTTCTTTTTATCATCTCATATTATGTTATGACTTTGAAGCTAATGTATCGATAAATATCTCCCATCATTCTATTTGGTGGGATTTTTGTGCGATCAGGGCCCATGGATTAGCTTAAATATCACAGACCAGGTCGAGAGCTTCGAATCAAGCTCAAAGGTGCTCTATTTTAGGAACGTATTAAACATGCGATCAGAAATTAAATGTATTTTTGCATTACTATTTTACAACTGTAATCAACTCGCAGGTATATAAGATGTTTCTTCAAGTTTCTTTTGTTGCAACATGCATTCAAGTGCATCTAGTTCTGAGATGGATATAGTTTTTTTCCTCTCAAAGTATAACATTAATATTTTAAAATACTCACGTAAAAGGAGTCACTATATTTTTTCAATATCCTTACAAATAAAATAAAATCCTCATAGAGGATTAATTCCTTTTTTTTTTTAAAAATAAAGAAACACAAACGTTTATAATTTTAGTAATAAGAACTCAGCGGGTATGCAAAGCGTAGTTTAAATAGTTAAATTTAAAAAGAAATACTTATTGTATAGAAGTGAACAAATTAAGATTTACAAAAAGAAAACGAACAATCACTAAAATATCATATTTTACAGGAATAAAGGGAATTTTTATTAGCTCTCTATAACGTATGATTTGCACAACTTTAATCGTAAGAAATATCATTTGGTTGACAGAATAAAAAAAATTCACACTAAGCAACTTTGTGTTTATGAAATCGTTTCTTGCCACTACTCCTCTAGCGTGAAGAGGAGAGAGAGAATTCCCCTTTCCACCCGGACACAAAATTGATTGAAGAGGGAGTGCCGAATATTTATTAAGAATGATTAAGTCCGAAAAAGCAATAAAAAGCCTTCTCCATTTTCAATATGCAAGTAACAGCGTGTGAGGATCAAGGCTCTCACAATATTCTTTTAGTTGGGTCAACTAGTAGGGAGAACATGGTTTTCAAGAGCTTAAGAGGGTGCCGTTTGACCACATGCAAAAGGACCCATGTTATTTCTATTCAAAACTAGCTCCCGACTGTCTGCTCCTTCTGTTAAGTGCGGCACAAATAGGCTCGTTTTAATAATTGAGACATCATTGCGTCGACATCAAGAATAAAAAAAAACATTATAAGCAGTGGTTTTTCAATATCACAAATTTTTAAACGACCAATTTCAAATTATTCAAAAATAAAAAATTGGGGTACTTAATGAAACTAATCGCATAAAGGAGTACCTTTTGCGCATATGAATTTTCACTGCAGTTTAACGTCATACTTATCACTCAAATACGAAAAGTGTAAGAATACGAAAGTGCTATATTCTATGGAAATATTTCTCTAGCAAAGCAATTTATGTATTCAGCTAACAGATAAAAATCTTCTTTGATATATATTTTTGATGATAAATTTTTAATTAAAAAATAAAACATTTTTTTCAGCATATGACAAGCAATCTATCGAAACCTACAACACAAATAATGACGTTAATTATGACAAAAAAATGTTGTTAAATCTATATATCTTTGGGAAAAAGAGCAGTTCAAAATCATTCCTTATATTTAAGCCCTTGATATAATATAAACTTTTTTTTCAGGAATGAAACAAGGAACTTCTTATTGTTATTCTGAAACAGTTATAAGAAAGTATCTACTATTATGTTGTATCATTGTGATAAAACTTAGGCTATTTTGTTAGAAGTTATCGTCCCTCGAGTCCCAAATAATAATAAAAAAACATTGATGTATAAAAACGAAAAACTAAACATTTCTACTGGAGACGTTCAGTTGCACGGGGAATACCATAAGTATCTGTTTAACAAAAAGAACCATTATGGTGCAAAAAAACTTACAATTGCTTCCAAAAGTTACAAGCGACAAATGGAAATTCTTCTTTACAGTATATAATCAGAAAATACAGGACATAACAATTTATTGTAGATTATATGTGTTAGTTTTTTAGGTGTAAGCTTATTAGTTTTAAAGAAAAAGAAATGAAAGAAAAATTTTCGATAACAAAAATGCACAATTAATATGAAAAGGTAATTGATATTTTTTCACAAATCATCAAGTTATTGGAATTTTGTTCAATGATATTTTAATAATGTTTTTCCACTTTCTATGTATGTTTAGCACTTGCTGTTTCAGTATGGCAATGCATTATAGGGCATGTATAGAAATGGTTTATAGTTTGTTTCAACTTTTTTAACCCTTTCAAGACAAGGCGAAACACTCCCCCCCTTTAAAAAATTGGTTGTATTTAATTACAACCTTATCAGCATTTATTTTATACATAATATCAAAATAGGGTGTATACTGAACACAATTTACTCGAACGAGAACATTTGGTGGAGGGGGACATTCAAATCAATTGTTGCTTACGATAAAACAAACGCAGGTTGTATTCTTATCCTTATTTCAGTTTATTGTGTGTTGTGTAATAATATATTACTGGGTTTCTCACATGTTTTATGTATTTCCGTAAGTATAATTTTGTGCAATAATCAAGTATATTTGAACAAATGTCTGATAATGACAAATAATCCTATGGGAATAATTCTATACACCTATAAAATTCGGAAAACAATTTTCATAATTTTCAAACTATTTTTATTTATTTTACTTTTAACCGATATCTTCTCTACGTACTAATGTTTATTCTTAGCAATCTTATGGATCTGTAAGGGTTAAGTCTTTCATAAAACTACGAAACAATTGCTTACATTAACCCGGCACTTCACGCGCGAAATAAACGACCTTAACTTCACGTGCAGAGTTTCTCATACCCAAGAGTGTTTATGTTCTGTTTTTACTGTAAAATTTGCATAAAAAGGTGGAAAAGGGAAAAAAAGTCGGAAGAACAATATGTTTATTACACTTTTCATACGTAAATTTAGTTTTTTTGTTCTTTTTATTAGGGCATTCAGTACATTGTTTATACACTCCTTTAGTCTTCGTCGCGAGTAAGTGCGATGTTTTCACTGGATCTTCCTTTTTTTTTTTGAATTTCATACAAGCATTGCTTGCTGGTTTCTATATTCCTTACATTCCTCTGTAAATCAGAATCCAAAACACTTCAGAAATCAGTGTCTAGTTCAATAATTAGTAGGTGGTTTCTGACTACATAACAAAATAATTTGCGCATTTATTGTCGCAACGTACAACAACACAAATTATTGTCATGGGCTAGCGATTACATTTTATAGCCATTGCATATGATGTGGTTATTTTATCAAGAACGATAATTGCTCCCTCAGTTAAGGGAGTAGGTTCACGAAACAGGATCTGTATCTCAATAATGTTAAAAATAGGTATTTTTAAGGAACATTTATAAACAATCTATTGAATAAAAATCTCAATATTTTTTACTGAATATTCTTTGAACCATATAATACATACTTTAATCAGAGATTTTGTGGATAGGATATCTAGTTATTTTTTTTAAAATATTTTTTTGCACAAATATGTTTTTTTTTTTCAAAAACATTGAAATTTTATTATGTTTAATGCTATAAATCAAGTTAGAATATTTTTTTGGAAAATCCCTCGATTAAAGTATGTATTAGAGTATAACTATTAATTATGCAAAGTTATGAGCTGTTAAATTCAGTAGTTTAGAAAAAAATGTTTCTTATATGGTAAAAATGTTAGTTTTGAAAAAAAAAATGGTTTTAGTAATGGATTTAGTAGACTTTTTGACAGGTGGTAAAACATTTTCAAAAAATTATTAAAAATACTTCTACTGCACATAGAATGATAATTTGTGCACCATTAGAAGCGTAGAAATTTATATTTTAATAAAATGGGATAAGTGAAAAATGTGTTTGGGGGCCGAAATTCATGAACCTACCCCCTTAAGTTATCTAAATTGATTTCAGTAGAGGAATCATTCTTACTATTATACTCTTCGTTATTCGATTCTTCCCCATTATCTCTGCAAAGAGTCTGTCTTCATTCGAAAATACTGTTATACTATATCTATAAAAAACTGTATCGATTGAATTACTTAAATATCACATTTCTTCGTCATAACTACAATAACACGCCATTGCATAAGAAAGATTTTAAAGCGTGCTCAAGCATTTAGAACTGTAACGACGCGTGAAGTGGCGGGTTAAAAACAAATGATTCGACAAGATGACAGTTATTCCATTCATTGAATACTGTTCATATGACTGGACATTACTATTCATTTATTCAGTATATAACGAGTGGCCGTAGTTTCAAGTACTGTCTTACATGATGATTTTACAAAACTTTGCACAAATACATGTAAGATGAGTTTACCTTCAAAGGAAAATGTGCTTTGAACAGAGCCATTTCTGTAAGTAATTTACTTAGATATAGTTAAACTACTTCCACCAGCAATATAAGTCACACTATCTAAATTAACAAACTAAGAAAATTACTTTTATTTGCTTTTTATAAGAGGATAATAATGATTTACTTACTCATTTATGGAGTCATATATAAGTACAAACAGGAAGGACACCGGTCAAATATTCTAGAAAATATTATGCCTCTCTTATCAATCAAAAAGAATATTTTTCTCTTCACAAATATAAAGAAAACAAACATTAGGACCATTCTTGTTTGCTAGATTGTTTTGCTATTGTTGTTAATCTTCCAGAGAGACTGATGAAGTCAGATAAGATCCATTAAATCGTTGGTTCTTAAAAAGTCAAGCACTAGAAGGGGATCCGTTAACATATTATTTCTAGAAATTCTAGAAAATCCTAGAAATCCATTTAACTCAAGATATGCATGATATAAACCTAATGAACCTGAAGCTTAGCACAGATGGCGAAAATCTTCTTGTTATGTGAGAACGAGATAAACTTGGTGGGACCACTACAGAGAGATGGGAGTGTAATCTGGGAGATTGTCACACTCGAGGGCTAAAGGAGACAGGGTCTATTAATCACATACCAAGTGGACCTCCACTCTACCAAATTTTATGATTTTTTTCAGCGAGTATAACTTCAATAGGGAAAGGAGGAAGAAGAGGGAGTTGGAGGATTATAACCCTAATTTGCTAACTTGTCCGCCATCGCAGTTGTAACGGTCCCAGCTAAGATGAGAGCTACTAGATCTAACTGAATTGTAAAGGCCCTCAGACGTTAAAATTCATCCATCAATTCATCATTAGGTTTTTCTCTAAGCCTACGTTCTTTTTGGATTCCGCAATATTTCAACTAAATAGATGATACCCAAGTTATAGGCTTTGGTTATTTACTTTCTGTGCCATTTGATATTTTATTGTTGCATTATAATCTAAAATTCCAGTGCTTCTCAAACTTTCATTATTTACGACCCAATTTTCAATCATAACTTAAATCCCCCCCCCTCCTGTAGAATTATAATGTATTGAATGTAATAATGCTGTCCTTTGACATGCTAAAGCTACAATAAGGCCTTAATTTTAAACCTTTTTACGATTTTGTATATGATACGATAAGTACGATTAGATTTTGTATATCATAAGTCCATGGGAAAATCCCTAGCAATTATTAAACTTGTATTTAAATTAGTATTGGTAAATTTATTTTCAAGTACCTACATTGTACCGTACTGATACATTTATAAGTATAATATAGCAGAGTAAAAATGCATATTTTATTTTTTATTATGTCAGAAAATATTTTGTTTTGCTTTCTTTAAATAAATTAATAATTTTTAAAAAAACCTTTCATTTTCGAACATTTTGATAAACTCGTACCCCCCTTCGTAGGGTTATCATACTCCCCTATGGAGGCTCGCCCCGTAGTTTGAGAACCCTGTCTTATACACTTTGTCATTCTATTTTGTTTTGTTCCGTTAATAACTTGTATAGTTCTTTCTTTCAATTCTTCGATTACTTTACTTTTATTGCTTGTTATAATGCTCTTTTGTTTATAAGCGACTATTTTCAAATCTTCCAGTTTTTGCTTCTGATAAGTAATTATTGCTAGTAATTTATTCATCATCTTAGTGAGCGAATGTTTATTAACGTTGCGTTATATAAAACATCACAACGGATATTGGTACAGTCGACTCTCGATAATTCGAAGTTGGAGGGGCCAATGAACAACTTCGAAATATCAAGAGTTCGAATTATCAAGAGAGTAGAAAAAAATTTCCAAAATACACAAAGAAAATTTTTTTTTCCTAACACATTTCAATTTGAAACTGTGTAATAAAACAACAATTCTTTATATGTGTAAAATTATTTTAAAGTATTTTTTAAAAAGTACATATCATACAGTATAAATATTTTACAGAAGTTAAAAGTCCTGTATTAAAAGAATGAATTCAATATATTCATACACACTCCTACGCGCATTTCTTCTTCACAATGGAGGACCATCATTTCTGAACAGATGTGTTGCAAGGAAGAATACAGACTTTATTATACAAAAGATGATCCCAGCATCGAACAGAAGGGGTGCGCTGCTTTCCATTCGAGACGGGAATCCATTTCAGGCGAAAGTCCGACTTTTTTTCCCGAAAATTCATCCATGCCTTATTCGGGATTCGAACCCGAGCCCACTCGATTACAAGCCGAGTTTCATAACCACCATACTGGGTGGGGCGGCAGTTTCTCTCTTTCAGTATAAATAAACAAACAAAAATCTTCAGCATCTATTGCATCGATTTAAAAAACAGAAAATTGTTTTCGCCTAACATATAAATTAGTTTTACAAATAGATATATATAAATATCCAAGCATTATATCAATATTCACTATAATAGAAATACTCAACCACGTTTAAAAACAAACACATTCGATCCTTACTCATACAAATTCTTCAAATAGACACACTCTCTCTCTATATATATATATATTCCCACAAAAGTATTCTAATAATTAATTCTATTATGTAAATACATATATCTAATTTTCCTCATCTCCCCTAATTCTTCCAATAAATATTAAGACTAAAAATTAGCTAATTCCCAACAATTAGACTTTTCGCCTCATTTCCCCATCTTCACTTGCATGGCATTAGCATAAATTTGTTCCAAATAAGGGTAATTACATTTTTATCGCAAGCCAATTAGTGAGAAAGAACACTTGTGCAGCTCCACTCGATTGCTTCGTACAAAGTCAAATGAAATCCTCAGATAATAATGCAGGAACTATGTATATGTGTAGCAAACAATTCATCTTCACAAATCCAGGAGAAAGCTTCCTAATAAATTATCTTACCTTCCAAATTATTCGGAACCATAGAGAATCGCTCTATCTAATGTTGTTGTGTCACTTTCACCTTTGCAGTACGTAATCCATTCTGGTAAAAGCTATTAAATTATGATAAGGCTCTTTGCTATAAATGTATTTAATTATTAGCCTCAACCTGCTTATTTGAACCCCTTGAATTTCGTTAGGAGATTAATTGCCAAACTTCAAACAATATTTCTTTTCCAAAAATTTCATTAGTATTAATTACGAAATGTAATAATATTATTGAATGATATTTTCTGAACATTATAGACCTTGGTTAAGGTATACGACTATCCTAAAATTGTGATTTTCGCCAAAAATTAACAATTTTTCTTATGATTTAATTTATAGGCCTTCTTATTAGCTTAAGGTATCCGACTGGTTGCGAAAACTTTTTTTTTAAAAAAAGGAGATATGGGGATTTTTTTTTGTATTTTTAGATTTGTTTAGTGCATTTTTAAAAAAATGTGCTAAAATTAAGAAATAAAAAGAAATTATTATTACTAAAATGGGGAAAAAATAGGTAAAAATTGATAAAAAAATAGCATAAACGCGGCCCATTCTGCACCAAAGGTTTATGAACAAATTTTCAATTTTTCAATTCTAATGTGTTGCTATATTATCCAAATTTGAAATGACCTTCAGGATAAGAGATATTTTCTTTTTTACAAAACTAGAGCACTTTATCTCGGTTACCATATGAAAATGCTTAAAAAGACAGTGATTATATTCACATAAGGGACTGTAAATTTTGTAATAAAACAGTGATTGATAAATCTGAAGCTTAAAACAATTCTACTATTATACAGAACTTACAGAAAAAATTTCACACAGTTAATAATGTTCAAAACTTTTTTAGCAATCGTTTGATTATTTTCAAAAAACCACATTTCGAGTAAAACGCGTTTTAAAGTGTGACATCTTGCTTAAAGTAACGGCATCTGCTTTTACTAAAACACTTGTAGTTTTGGTTCTAGTGAATGGAAAATGATAAACTTGGTATTTTTATAAAACTAAAATAAGATGGCCCATAAAATAAAATCATAAAAAAAATTTGGCAATTTTTGGCAAAATTCAGCTTTAGGGTAGTCAGATACCTTAATTTATAGGATTTCTTATTAGCTTAATACCTCGAATAAATGACTTCAAATCATAGGAACATTGTACAGGAGGAACTGTTAAAATTTCTTCATAAAAAAGGGGTGCGCGTTGTACGGCGAATATACCTAAAACTTAAAAATGCAGCTTTAAAGTACGGGTGCGCATTATACGCCGTATTATATATAATTTTCTGATAATGGACACTTTCACCCCCCTAAATCAAACACTTCGAGGTCATTCGTGTATAGATATTTTTTTTTAAACATTGTTGTATTTATTTATATACTTTTTTGTTGATGCATTACACATAAAAAAAAAGGAAAATACAAGTTTTTCTTATTTCCTTTTCAAGTTGCCAAGTATACTATTTGCCTCTTTTCTGTTTTTGACAAATGCAGGAAACAACTGAGTAAAAGTCTTTTGTATATTCTACTAACATTTCTAATAAGATTAACCAAATATAATATCCGTCTTTTTATTCCAATCTGACAATAACTCGGAAAAGCACACAATCCTTGATTTTAAATTAAAAATCTATGCCATATTTTATTTACAACTCTGAATCGAAGGCCATATAATTGTTACGTTAGGTATTTGACAAAGAGTGAAAATAGAATTTCGAAGAGCTTTATTTGTACAGAAGTAGTTTTCAATCAATCTTTGGGGGGGGAGCTAAAAAGAATATTTTATTCTGTAAAAAAGATTTTAATAATAATAATTTTAAATTTCAGTCATTTTAAATGAAAAATCCTGTGTGTAAAAGCTTAAGGTATCCGAGCACGTACGGAGTACTTTTTAACAAAATAGCATACTAAAACAATATAAATGTTCTTTTAGGACTCAATACCAATAAATATTACTATATTTAACTTTCAAAATTTAAAATAAATTACCTGAATTTTACAAAAATCACAATTATAAGTGAAATTTTAGCAATATTTTTGAAAAATTTCAAAGCAGTTAGAGAAAAAAGTAATAAACATATATTAGTAAAAGTATTATTAAAACAAATTAGATGCATTTATCTAGAAAATGTACTAAAATTTTAATTATTTGTTAAAATTTGAAAATTTTAGAGCTGATTGAGTAAACATTATAAGAAATGTTACATTTTTATGAGACCATTATTTAAATAACAAGCCATAACTCAAAAAGTATTCATAGAATAAGATATATTTTAGTACATTCTCTAGAAAAAAACATAAATATCAGGTTCAAAAAGTTTTAGAGAAATACATTCGTAATATTTTGAGTTATCAGACTCGCCATGATAGATTTTGAGCAATTTAAATGCCCACTTCTGGTAGATCAAAAACCCACTTCCGGTTTTTCTAAATTTATAAAATGGATTGTAACTTGACCTCTAGGTAGTGTAGAAACAAAACAAAGTATGTTTCGTAAAGTCAAAAGATAGCTCTATTCAATAAAATAAAAACAAAAATATCTGTCTTGACTAAATTTGGTCATTTTCAACGTGTTCGGATACCTTAAATAGAAGGGGGAAAAACCCAAAACCATTGGCTGTATTCTATCACAAACTTGCATAATTTATCTGTACTAAGAACATTGTAAATGTATATTGCTGACACTAAATACAATTTTTGATCAATAAAATTTAAAATCTTATGACATTAATTAAATATGTTAATTGTTATAGGACATTTAATTATAAAAGAGATTGATTACACACAAAAAGCTGCATAAATAATTAATTAAAAATGCCTTTTCATTACATAGTAAATATTTGTATAAATTAAACTTAGGGAACAAAAAATTCCTAAAGAATTTCAAGTATGGAGGGAAAAGTTATCTGAGTAAATGCTCATTATTATTTTATTTACTATAAAACACGATGGATAATTCAAAACTTTTAAAAACCAATTTTTCTGTACATCATTCAGAAAAGTCTTAAAATATTATTTTCGCACATATATTATTCTTATAATTTTAATAAATCATTATATATATTTAAATCATGCAAATATAATAAGTTATAGAAACAATCTGCTTTCTTTGTAACAAAGTCTTAAGAATTCCTTTATATGCATATTCAGTTTCGAATTACATGGGGAAAAAATTTACAAGAGGAACTGATCGAAATTGGCAGTAACAGGGATAGATCTTAGAGTACAGTTTAGAAATGGATGTCGAGATTCTAAACTGTCGAATGATATTCATTCTGCAAATTTTTCTGCTGAATCCTGTATTTCAAGGATTGATTTTCGACAATAAATTCTCGTCACTCTTAAAGAACTATCTTGCTCTTAGCGAGTAATTTGCATAATATCATCGAACCCCGATCAACGTAACAATATGAATGAAAAATTCCCCAATCCGAAACCATCACCCAGTTAACAAAACTACTATTATAAGTACATATTTTAGCAGGGTATCTTTTTTAAACATTCTTTTTCCACAAACATTAAATGAAACATTTCTTTAAAAGTAACTAAGTGTGTTATTACTGTTCCTCTACGACTAATGCATTTTTTTTATATCGCATCTATATTTCAAGGAGAAAAAAGCGCCACCCTAACTCGAGTGGGATAAAAGCAATTGCAATTTCACTTCAGGCAGAAATGTAATCCATTTATCTCAGTAGACCCACGAAATTAGAGAACTAGACGAAATATTTACTGCAGAAAGAGAAATAAATGAAAAACCTGGAGAATTTCTTCCGGGAAATGTATCAACAAAT
The DNA here is from genome assembly GCA_019973975.1 of Trichonephila clavata. Lineage (NCBI taxonomy): Eukaryota > Metazoa > Arthropoda > Arachnida > Araneae > Nephilidae > Trichonephila > Trichonephila clavata. Next base: position 18,414 of record BMAO01004464.1, read on the forward strand.
GAAAGAATCTTTTGTTGAAGTATTTATAACCCAAAACAACTCCTGAGATTTAGATTTGGGGAAAATGTCCGCTCCTAACATTAATTTATTGTGAGAAAAAACAATATACGCAGTGTGGTTTTAAAGTTGAATGTGCTGTGCATTATTAAAAAATTGCGGTAACAGGAAAAAGCTCTTGGAAGAAGAAATTTTACATTTGTTTTCAAAAAATATGAAATGTAACAATGTAAACGTCAGTACTAAGTACACCATTAAATTTTTGATTGTTCTTTTCTTCATTAAGTTACACATTCACAGAATGATGACTTGGATTTCTTCGTTCCATTTACTCGAATTTTAACATTATTTTATATGCTTTCTTTATGAGCAAAATCAAATAATAATCGTTTAATCTGTTAATAAAAATGTTAAAACATGTGAATATGTATTAAAGTGAAAATGAGAAAATTCTTTTTTTCAAATATAACGCGACAAATACTTCATTATATAAATAATAAGAATAAAACTTTCGCACTAAAGTAATTCGTAAAGTCGTTTCTAGCGATAAGTAATCCATTCCATTGGCTTCTTTATTTTCAGCTTTACTTTCATCGACTCATTACAAGGGACAATTTTACTAAAACTCGTTATAATATTTAATATTAAAAATTCTCACAAGGATAATATTTGAAAATATAAGAATTTAGAACTCATAGAATTTTTTTACATACTATTTAGCACGATATCTCAGGCAAATAAGGAAAATAATTTGTTTTAAGCGTTTTATTTCTATTAATAACTCAGATATGTTTCTCATGGCTTATTTATTGCTTCTTATAACGAAAATATGCGAATTATTTCATTTTCACTTTAATAAAATGCTTTTGGATGTAATTACACCTATGGCAGTAGAATTTGAATGCAATATGTACTTACGAAGAAAAAAAACTATGTATAATCATATGTTAAATTGCCTTAAATCAAATAAAGAAAAACAATAAAGACAGAACAGGTCAAAAGTAAGATAATTTCAAAAGAATATATCTAACTCTAAGCCTTAGGATCCAACATTAAGGGGTTAAACATAGTTTTAAGGCCAGTCTAACTTCCCCCTTGCTTGCCTATACCACTGGACAACAAGAAATAAATAGTGTGGAATAAGATTCCATTAATACAAAAGATAATAATCAAAACTAGAAGAACATTACCAAAAATACTAAAACTGAGTTACCAATACCAAATAGCAAGTAAAAAAATACCTAGGAAAAAATAAGTCTACATGTCTAAGACAGAAAATTATATATCTAAATACAATAATATATTTAAAGGACAATTAACATCACAACTCGTCCTGATCTAAATCTTCGACTCTATACGTAACTGTAAAGGTACAGCAATGTATATAAGGTAAAATTGATAAATTATTAAAATCAAACAAAAAATTATATCTAAAAATGCTTGAAAACCAAAAGAAATAATAAAACTTTTTAGGAAGGAAAAGACCAAGGAAAAACTTAAAACTAATTTACATATAAGTAATAATTCACTTTAAGTTCATCTTAAACAACATTTAACTTGTAATGGTCCTTACTTACCCTTCAGGACTCTCACGTAAGTATTTAATCATTGCCTTTCTTCTCTTTCTTTTCTATGCATGAATTTCTTTTTCAGTGTTTGTTCATTTGTATTATTTTTCTCCCTTTCAAACACTTAATATATTGCTTTGTGATTCTTGTATTTTGTTTTTATTACTTATTCTTTCATTTGCTTAGATGTACTTGATATTTTCATTTATGAATATATATATATACGTGTGTGTGTATTACAAATTTAGTTATTATTTGTAATAGTAATTTATCTATGTGTGATTGTGATATTAGGGGAACATTGCTTACTAAAATATTAGAAACGGGTGGAATAACCAAGAAGTGCTTTAAATTTCTATTTCTTATTGCCACAAAATTTGCATATTTGTTTCTAAGCCATAAACATTACAGAAATAAAGTATTCAATTTGTGGGAGCACAGAAAAAGGAGAAAAAAAATTGAAAGTCACATCAGGCCCTACTATTTTGGCGAAAGTCGGAACAAGCAATGCAGGAAAAAATCATAAGCACAATGGTTATTATAGAATGTGTGGAACAACACAACGAGAATGGGGAAAGGAAATGGGATGTAATTTCTCTGTAAATCCCCTTCCTGCATTTGATTTTGATCTATTTCCATCGAGTCTTGCAATAATAGTAATGAGTATGAAATGAGTAGCAAGGGTGCTCCATTTCATCAATTGTAAGGTGAAAGGCTTCACCTTTATATGGATAAAATGGAGCAACATTACCATGGTGAATGGAATCCTGGAATGCTTGATTATTGTTATTACGCATTGAGAGAGTAGGTTTGGGCTTATTTTATTGTAAGGTGCGGATGATAAAAAAACCAATTTTGCTTTAGTAACATATTTTGGATATCCATTTTTCTTGGTACGCAGTTCATACCAATAATTATTTGTATCTATTCATTGCTTCATAATTCTGAATCAAATAAAATGTCATTTTTACTTACCGTAAAGTAAGGCGTATAACACGCAATTTTAACACAAAAAATAGGATCAAAATTTACGGGTGAGCGTTATACGCCTGGTTTAAAAATGATAGCTTCAAAATAAAAAAAAGAGATGTACATTTAAAAGAAACTTAGAATTTATAAATATCGAAACACTATTTATTTAAAAGAAATGCCACACCATATGAGCTTAAAGAGTTGTTTTTCTAGAAATATATTATTTTTCTTTCAAAATCCTTGGATAATACCTCTAATAAATGGCTTTTAAACATAATAGCATTACCAACGTACATTGCAGGTACTTTCGTAACAAAGGGGGTGCACGTTATATGGCAAATATACATTAAAATTAAAAAATGCAGATGGAAAGTATAGGTGCGCATTATACACCGGTTTTTACCTTACATTAAGATATTTTCATAGGAAGTACAGTTTTATCTTAGAGAAACAAATTACATTACCATGGTAGTCATTATAAATCATTAAAGAATCCATCTTAAAATCATAGTGAACATTAAATGTTAGTTGACTTTAAAAGGTTAAATGGCTTCAAGGCGTTAAGGTGGCACTGTACGATTCAATTGACAAAAATTGATAAAAAATAATCAAATAATATTTTCTTAGCTTGATATCTGCTCCAGAAAGCTTCTGTTAGTTCTCATCGTTGCAAAAAGAGAAAAAAAGTAGAACCAGAAGCAAGCTATAACTATATAAAAACCATGAGCTCTGAGTAAGAAAGATAAGACAACGCTATGTGAGACGTAGTATATATCTTCTTCGAGGAAAGGGTATAACTGGATCAATGGTTACTGCAGGAAAAAGCTACTAGATAATTGAGATATGTCAGCCAAGGTTTACAATGAGAAATGCGCCATTTGTGAGTAGCGGAAAGAAAGATTGAGATCTAAAAAGTGTCTTCACAGAAATAAAAAGTGAGAGGTACATAAGAGGGAATTTACTGCATGCGTTCTAAAACAGAGGTCATTTTATTATTTGTCATGCGTTCTTTTTCCAATAAAAAGCTCCATCCACGAAAATCACGTGGATTCCAAGACTTCTGATTGCCATTTCATATAAAATACCTAGACACTCTGGAAAATTCCACCTGCCTCATGTCTTCGTTATGTAGAATGCTGCAGCTCATTTTTGTTTTTGTGTTCTTTGTTGTGATGTCCATAGTTGTGTTTGCTGTTTGAAATGTCCTTCTACATCAAATAAATGCGCATCAAAATCAACCAGCCTATTCCATCCTGTCAACCACATTTACATCCCCAAATTTATACTGGAAACTAAATTCAGAAAATAATTTTAACCACCCTGCTTACGCTACATATACATATATATTTAATATTCCTGTCGAGTGGTAATAATTAATGTCGTAATCCTGTAAATATGTGGTCAGTGGAAGGGATTTCTTAATATTAGATCCATTTTTATGATTGTTCATGTTTTATATTTGTTGATATTGACAAGGCAGTCCTTTATGGCAAGAAATCTATTTATTGCACATCTTGAACCACACAAGCATACACATATTAAACATAAAACAAGGAATTGACGATACAACACAGAACAAAGAAAACCAAGACACTAAGAGCTAAGTGATGGAGAAAAACAGAAAAAGGACGGAATTTCCAGAAACCTCGGTTTATATTGGAAGTTCAAATCACGTGATCTGAGTGGGTGGATAAATGTTATTCAAAAGAATACCGTCAGGCGGGTAGCTAGTTAAAATTATTAAACAGTTGTCCTGAAGGACTGGACCAGAGAATTAAAAATTATTTAAAATTATACTAGAGGGAATCATTATATATATATATATATATATATATATATAAAGTAACATAAAATGAAAGAAATACATGGCATAATAAAATTGATAATACAAAATAATATCACTAACAAAGCTAGAAGATTTAAACCAAATTTCAAGAAACACACTTTAAAAATGATGGAAGAGTCTATTATAGAGGAATTAACTAAGCGTATGTATAACATGGAACAGAATTAGAACTTTAAAATGTAAGAAGCCAAAAGAGTCAATAGACTAAAATGAAGACCTGTTATGATTTCTAAAGCTGTTGCTGAATTAGGACCAGCAAAATTAGGGTTAAATATATTTTATGGATCCTACCTTCCCCTGTTCAGCATAAATTTTATACATAACAGGAATACATACCAATATTGAAAAGTTAGGCCTAAAACCAACCACGTGTAATTTGCAACCAAAAGAAAAATAAAAGAAAAATAATAGAAAATATGAAAGGAAATGAATCCTAACAAAATACAAATAAAAATTATTTTGAAAATGAATAATAAGCAAAAACATACATGAAAAAATGCAAATAACCAGAGAGCGGGAGAGCGGGATATATATATATATATATATTAAAATATAGTATTACCCTAAAGTTGAGATTTAACAAGTTTTTATTCTTTTACCAAGCTGCGAATCTATAGAAGTGTTTAACTAAATTAAGAGATCTGTCCTAGTTCTTAAGAATGTATCTCGAATCAATTCGCTCTTAAGAACTTAGGAGTAACAAAATTTATACAAAATAAGTCTTGACCTTATAAACTATTGTTCGAATCATGCAAAACTGTCTTCTGTTATTGTTCAGCCACTACTTGGAATTGAGAGGAGAGAATACTACTTGAAAAATAATACAGTAAGATGCGGCCTTTTTTTATCCTAGAAGCACTATACTTGGAACGACAATACGAGAAATAGTATTCTATAATTTGATGTAAAATAAAACTTGTTCTACTTTACAAAACTTGATTATTGTTTCGAAGTTCTGCCCTCGAGTTTCCCGACATGCAATTCGATTAAGTTCATTTTATAGTTAAGTTTTGTCTGGATTTATTACAGAAGCACTTTGTTAACTGATAATATTAAACATTTTTAGTTAAGAAAACAGTCTAATAACTAAGGATTGGTATTTAGAGAGCGATTTTAGAGTCAGGCATTGAAATTTATTAATGGCACCTAGTCTTCCAGTCATATAACATCGAAGTTATGTTATAGCCAAAATTTTAGTTTGAAGTGTTATCTGCCGCGATTTTATGTCGCGTATATTTTAAATTCAAAATTAACTAGAAAAGATTGCTTAAAAGAAAAAACTCCTATAATCTCCTAAAATGTCTATAT